>WNWK01006006.1:0-111834 GCA_009830355.1 Cherax destructor | reverse complement strand
AGGGGGGGGCCCCAGTCCCCAGCCTAGATAAAAGGAGGTCAGTCTCTGAGCCTTGACTTCATGGAGGAGATCAGTCTCTGGGCCCAGTTGTTACATTGTTTTTAAAAAACCAGGGGTTTTAAAACCCCCCCCTGGTATTTTGTTTAATCGTGTAAAAAAAGGGGTTTCGTAGTCATATTTCTACCCCTCAACATATATAGGTATACTAGTAATATAACCATCAACATCATGAATACAATAATCCCTAAAACATACACTGAGGGTCGTAAGTCTTATCTGAGAGCGTTCATACGCTAATACGCACTTTCTGATGGATCGAATAGTGAAAAAAAGACAGATGAACTCAGTTGACTAATAGCTAACAGCTTTGTATACAAAGACCGTGTAAGTGGATTGTTTTCCTTGGTAATATTAGTAAGTGGTCAGTCCTGGCTAACAGTCGCAACATAAAGGAAAAATAATGAGATTTTGAAAAAAATAATTTGGAGTCATGTGGTGGTGTGGTGGTGGTGGTGGTCGTAGAGAGTGGTGGTGTGGTGGTGGTGGTGGTGGTGGTGGTGGTGGTGGTGGTGTGGTGGTGGTGGTGGTGGTGTGGTGGTGGTGGTGGTGTGGTGTGGTGGTGGGGTGGTGGTGGTGGTGGTGGTGGTGGTGGTGGTGGTGGTGGTGGTGGTGTGGTGGTGGTGGTGGTGGTGGTGGTGGTGGTGGTGGTGGTGTGGTGGTGGTAGTGGGTAGTGGTGGTGGGTGGTGGTGGTGGTGGTGTGGTGGTGGTGTGGTGGTGGTGGTGGTGGTGGTGGTGGTGTGGTGGTGGTGGTGGGTGTGGTGGTGGTGGTGGTGGTGGTGGTGGTGGTGGTGTGGTGGTGGTGGTGGTGGTGGTGGTGGTGTGGTGGTGTGGTGGTGGTGGTGGTGGTGTGGTGGTGGTGGTGGTGGTGGTGGTGGTGGTGGTGGTGGTGGTGTGGTGGTGCGGTGGTGGTGGTGGTGGTGTGGGTAGTGGTGGTGGTGGTGATGGTGGTGGTGGTGTGGTGGTGGTGGGTGGTGGTGGTGTGGTGGTAGTGTGGTGGCGGTGGTGGTGTGGTGGTGGTGGTGGTCTGGTGGTGGTGTGGTGGTGGTGGTGTGGTGGTGGTGGTGGTAGTGGTGTGGCGGTGGTGGTGGTGGTAGCGGTGGTGCTGGTGGTATGGTGGTGGTGGTGGTGGTGTAGTGGTGGCGGTGGTGTGGTGGTGCGGTGGTGTGGTGGTGGTGGTGGTGGTGGTAGTGGTGTGGTGGTGGTGGTTGTGGTAGTGTGGTTTGTGGTGGTGGTGGTGGTGTGGTGATGGTGGTGGTGTGGTGATGGTGGTGGTGGTGGTGGTGGTGTGGTGGTGGTGGTGGTAGTAGTAGTGGTGGTGTGGTGGTGGTGGTGTTGATGTGGTGTTGGTGGTGGTAGTGGTGTTGGTGGTGGTGATGGTGGTGTTAGTGGTGGTGATGGTGGTGGTGGTGATGGTGGTGGTGGTGATGGTGGTGGTGGTGATGGTGGTGGTGTTGATGATGGTGGTGTTGATGATGGTGATGGTGGTGGTGGTAGTGATGGTGGTGGTGATGGTGGTAGTGATGGTGGTGGATGTGTGGTGGTGGTGGTGATGGTGGTGGTGGTAGTAGTAGTGGTGGTGTGGTGGTGGTGTTGATGTGGTGTTGGTGGTGGTGATGGTGGTGGTGGTGGTGGTGGTGATGGTGGTGGTGTTGATGATGGTGGTGGTGGTGATGGTGGTGGTGGTGATGGTGATGAAGGTGGTGGAGATCGTGGTGGTGGTGGTTATGATATTGGTGGTTGTGGTAATAGTGGTGGTGGTGATGGTGATGGTGGTGTTGGTGGTGGTAGTGGTAATGGTGGTGGTGGTGATGGTAGTAGTGGTGGTGGTGGTGATGGTGGTGGTGATGGTGGTGGTGGTGATGGTGATAGGGGTCTACCTACCTGGAGTCTACCTGGATGGTATTCCGGGGATCAATGCCCTCGCGGCCCGGTCCACGACAAGGCCTCCCGGTGAATCAGGGACTGATCAACCAGACTGTTACTGCTGGCCGCACGTAGTCCAACATACGAACCACAGCCCTGTTGATCCGGCACCAACTTTAAATATCTAGATGTCGAGCTCCCTCTTGAAGGCAGGCAAGGGTTAATTGGTAATTCCCCTTATGCCTGGTGGGAGTCTGTTGAACAGTCTTGGGCCCCAGACACTTAGTGTTTTCTCTTAATGTACCAATGGCGCCCCTACTTTCCATTGAGCGTATTTTGCACAGCCTTGCTTTTGTAGGTAGTGATTTCTGTGTGATTTCTAGGATTTTCCAAGTGTATATTATGATGCATCTCTCTCGCCTGCTCTCCAGTGAGTACAAGTCAAGTGCTCCCAAGCATTCCCAGTAGTTAAGGTGTTTGATGGAACTTATATGTGCAGTAAAGGTTCTCTGTACATTCTCTAGATCTGCAATTTCACTTGCCTTGAATGAAGATGTTAATGTATAGCAGTATTCCAGCCTAGAGAGAACAAGTGATTTAAAAAGGATCATCATCGGCTTGGCATCTCTTGTTTTGAAAGTTCTCATTATCCATCCTATCATTTTTCTTCGCAGATGTGATAGTGGCACTGTTGTGATCTTTGAAAGTGAGTTCCTCAGACATTACCACACCCAGGTCCTTCACGTTACTTTTCCGCTCTATTGTATGATCAGAGTTTATAGTATACTCTGTTCTAGCTATTATTTCCTCCAGTTTTCCATAACTGAGTAGTTGGAATTTGTCTTCATTGATCATCATATTGTTTTCTGTTGCCCATTGAAAAACTTGGTTTATATCTTCTTGGAGGTTAACCGTGTCCTCTATGGATGACACTCTCATGCAGATCCTAGTATCGTCTGCGAAGGATGATACGGTGCTGTGGATTACATCTCTGTCTATGTCTGATATGAGAATGAGGAACAGGATAGGGGCGAGTACTGTGCCTCGTGGAACAGAGCTATTCACTAGGGAGCTTCCGATTTAATTCTGTTTACCACTACTCTTTGTGTTCGATTGGTTAGAAAGTTGAAGATCCATCTGCCTACTTTGCCAGTTATCCCTTTAGCACGCATTTTGTGTGATATTACACCATGATCGCACTTGTCAAAGACTTTTGCAAAATCTGTGTATACTACATCTGCATTCTGTTTGTCTTCCAGTGCATCCAAGACCATATCATAGTGAACCAGGCAGGAGCGACCCGCTCTGAATCTATGTTGCCCTGGATTGTGCGGTTTCGGGGAATCCATGTGGTTTGCAGTCATGCTTCTTAGTACTCTTTCAAAGATTTTTGTGATGTGGGATGTTAGAGCTGTTGGTCTATGGTTCTTAGCTTTGCTGCCACCTTTATGGAGTGGGGCTATATCTGTTGTTTTTAATGACTGTAGAATTTCACCCATTTATATGCCCTTCTCCATAGCATACTTAGGGCCCGCAGTTCTTAACGAACACAGAGTTCCACGAGTCTGGGCCAGGGACTGAGTGCATGGGCATGTTGTCAATGGCTTTCTTAAAGTTCAGTGGAGTTAGGGTAATGTTAAAAAATTGGCATACATTGACGGAGTTTTGAGGCTCATTCATGAAAAGATCCTTTAGATTGTCGATCTTGAGTATGATTAGTAGCTCGTATTGAGATTTCAGGATCTCACTCATTTCTTTGTTGTCATGTGTGTAAGTCCCATCATGTCTGAGCAGGGGCCTGATACTAGATGGGGTTTTTACCTTGTTTTTAGCATATGAAAAGAAATATTTCGATTTTTTTTTCAATTTCACAAATCGCTTTTAGCTCCTCCTGCCTCTCCTGGAACCTGTATGAGTCCTTTAACTTAAGTTCGATAAACTCCTTAATCCTTCATCGTCTTCTGTAAAGGGAGCGTCTTTCTCTTTCCAGTTTACTTCTCTTCTTTTCTTCTTAGGGGAATATGCCTTGAACATACTTCAGCTGCCAGGAAGTTGATCCTTTCAAGGCACTGGTTTTGATTCATGTTATTTAAGATATCTTCCCAACATGTTTCATTTAAGACATGGTTCATCCAGTTGATGTTCTTGTTGTTGAAGCTGAATTTGGTGAAGACACCTTCAGAGTTGTGTGCATTTTGCTGGTCAGGACGCCTGTGCATGTAAGTCTGAACTTCGATTAGATTGTGATCCGAATTTGTCGTTTTTGATATCGTTATGTTTCTTACCAGGTCATCATTATTTGTGAAAATGAGGTCAAGTGTGTTTTCCAGTCTTGTTGGCTCCACTATCTGTTGACATAGGTTGTGTTTATTGCAGAGATTCAGCAGCTCATGTGTGTGTGACTTTTCATCTGCGCTGCCTCCAGGGATTATTTCTGCTACAACATTATTTGCTACATTCTTCCATTTTGTATGTCTAAGATTGAAGTCACCAAGCAGTAAGATGTTTGGGGATAAGGCTAGAAGGCTTTTCTGGCATCTGGTGGCTTGTATATAACCACGATGACTAGGTTTTGGCTTTCGATCTTTATTGTTAGAACTTCAACTACATCACTTGTGGTGTTCAGTATCTTTGTGCAGATGAACGACTTTGACATACAGGCCAATTTCCCCTTGTTGTCTGTTCTTTCCGTCGCATCTAAAAAGGTTGTACCCAATTATCCATATTTCGTTGCCAAAGTGGTCTTGTGTGTGGGTCTCTGTGAAGGCTGCAAACATCGCATTTGATTCCTCTAGAAGTACACTGATGAAACGTATTTTGTTGTTGTTGGCGGCTTAAGGCCCTGTGTATTAGCAAATATAATTGAGGTCGTACTGTGTGTTTGTTTTTTGTTGTTGGCATCAGTAGTGGTGATGGTGATAGTGGTGGTGGTGGTGGTAGTGATGGTGGTGGTGATGGTGGTGGTGGTGGTAGTTGTGGTGATGGTGATCGTGGTGGTGGTGGTGGTAGTGATGGTGGTGATGGTGGTGGTGATGGTGGTAGTGATGGTGGTGGTGATGGTGGTGATAGTTGTGGTGATGGTGATCGTGGTGGTGGTGGTAGTGATGGTGGTGGTGATGGTGGTGGTGATGGTGGTGGTGATGGTGGTGGTGATGGTGGTGATGGTGGTGGTGATAGTAGCGATAGTGGTGGTAGTAGTGATGGTGGTGATAGTAGTGATGGTGGTGATGGTTGTGGTAGTAGTGATGGTGATAGTGGTGGTGATGGTAATAGTGGTGGTGATGATGGTGTGATGGTATTAGTGGTGGTGATGGTGGTGTGATGGTAATAGTGGTGGTGGTGGTATGGTGGTGGGGTCATGGAGTACTGGGATCCTGAAGGTTCTGGAGTCTTTTGGTCCTGGTGTACTGGGATCTTGGGGTCCTGGGTTCCTGATGTTTTGTTGTTCTGGGGTCCTGGAGTCCTAGGGTCCTGGGGTCTGGTGTCTTGGGGTCCTGGTGTACTGGGGTCCTGGTGTACTGGGGTCTTGGGGTCCTAGTGTCCAGGTGTACTGGGGTCCTGGGGTCTTGGGATCTTGGGGTCCTAGGGTCCTGAGTCCCTGGTGTCTTGGCGTTCTGGGGTCCTGGAGTCCTAGGGTCCTGGGGTTCTGGTGTACTGAGGTCCTGGGGTTCTGGTGTCCTGGGGTTCTGGTGTCCTGGGGTTCTGGTGTCCTGGGGTTCTGGTGTCTTTGGGTCCTGGTGTACTGGGGTCCTGGTGTACTGGGATCCTGTTGTACTGGGGTCCTGGTGTACTGGGGTCCTGGGGTCTTAGGGTCCTGGTGTTTTGGGGTCCTGGAGTTCTAGTGTTCTGGGCTCTTGGGGTCCTGGTGTACTGGGGTTCTGGTGTCGTGGGGTCGTGGGGGTCTTGGCACTAACCTCTCAGGGATGTTACTGGGACTTCCCAGCTCAGTTCAAGAACTCGTTACCTATGCTGATGCTGCCACTTTCGTGTCGCTCCTGTCACTCGTTTACTGATGCTGCTACCTTTTGTTGCTGCAATTATTGCTGCTGTTGCAGCGCTGTTGTTGTTTCCGCTGCTCCTTGCAAGGTGTCCCAAGAAGAACTTTTAAATGTTTGACAGATTTTTTCTTGCAACTTATTTTCATTTATTTTGTTCATTACACAATGCTCTACCGTCCACAGGATGGATCTGGAGTGAACAATATACTTCCCATTACCGTCCACAGGATGGATATGTGGTGCATATTATGCAGTGCATATTATGGTGCATATTATGCAGTGTGCTGCAGGAAAATTTTATATAAAAAATAATGCTCTATAGTTCCGGGATTGTACTTAATCCGGACGTGTATTATTCCTGGTCAGGAACAGTGGCCAGGAGACGGAAGCAGATGAGGTGTTTGTGAGTTAGTACGAGACGGCGGTGACGGGGAGAAGTCATCGTGGTTGGCGTTAGTGTGAGTAGGTGGGTTGGTAAGTTTTTTAGTGTATACTATAATTTCGTTAGTGTTTAAGTGCTCTCATGTTTACCTGTAAGACCCTAGTGTGCAGAGGCCTGTTTAAATCTAGGAGAGTACTTGTACAGCCTGTAGGTTGAGAAGCCTGTAGGTTGAGAAGCCTGTAGGTTGAGAAGCCTGTAGGTTGAGCAGCCTGCAGAAGGGGGTGGGGGAAGATTGTATCATGGAGCCTCCCTGTTTATATATGTTTATAACTCTATTTTACTCACTAGTAGCAGTGTGCTAGTGAGCTAATGTGAACTGGAGTTGAGGTGATGTTGTAGTGGAGTAGATTATAAGTTGTATATATAAGTTACTTTTAATATTATATTATATATTTTTATATAGGTGAGTTTTTGTGTCCTTCCTTATACTATATTGATTATTTGCACTCATGCTTCATAATTTGTATGAAGGTACATGCTGGCCCTAGAGTGGTTGTGTTCGTAATTTAAATGCCCCATGACTTGTCAGGTCATTTACCCTTTAGGAGTCAGGACACTTTATTTAAGTTACGATTTAAAAGTCGTAACAATAATAAAGTAGCAACTACTGTCCATATGATGGATGGTGCACAATAAACTAGCCATTACTGTCCATAGGATGGATCTGTGGTACACAAACTAGCCGCTTCGGCTAGTTTTTATTGAAGAAAGTGGGATATTAATTTCTATATGATGACTTGTGAATGTCTCTTCTGATTCACTTCAAATCTTCAACGCTAATATTGAACTTCATTACACTACTTATGCCGCACTCTGTACTTTTCCAGTCGCCTGCATTGATGTACCTGGGACCGGGTTTATGGGGATACCTTTCTAGGATGTTGATGTACCTGGGACCGGGTTTATGGGGATACCTTTCTAGGATGTTGATGTACCTGGGACCGGGGGTTATGGGGATACCTTTCTAGGATGGTGCAACCACCGGAATACTTCTAGATAAGGGGTTCCTAACTTGTGGTACGTGTACACCCAGGGGTACATTTACACTTCTCAATGGATATATAACGTTCAGAGAGTATAACTACGGTGTACATTGCTGTACATTACTTGTGCACTGTACAGCATTGTACATCATGAGTAATGTAGAACATAAGCGATATAGAACACCCTGGTTACGAACACCCTGGTTACAAATAAGGTGATAAAGAGACCAACCAACCAGACAAGCTGTCTTCCCTCTTTCTTTTGTTACATATATGTTACTATTCAAAATTAATAAACTCGTAAAAATCATAGAGATCGCGTTTTGAACGCGTTCTAGTCCAGTCTGAGAGCTGCGTTGGCGTCATTTGTGAGTAAAATTACCTGCGTAAAAATTTTCAGGTAAGGTGTACTCATATTTGTCAATTACTTTTATTTCTTCCTACAGTGAGTTGTCATTTAACGTATTTCATCCACAGACAACAACAACCATCACACTCGCCAGGAGCTGTGACTCGACCCCTGCAACCACAACTAGGTGAATACACACACACACACACACACAATTATTTATTATTAAGGTAATTCATTGTCCTTACATTTATTGTTTTTGTTATTTTATTCAGAGACTTACAGCCGGGACTTTACATTCGTAGTAAACAATGGTATGGATACTCCAGAGTGTGTACTTTGTCACAAACAATTGGGCAATGATTCAGTGAAGTCAAGTCTTCTCATTCGACATCTGGAGAAACCTCATCCAGAATTCAAAGACAAAGATTTTGACTTTTTCAAGCGTAAAGAATCAGTGTTCAAGAAACAACGACTGGATCCAAGTATTTTCCAACAAACTGGAGCAGCTGTGAAGGCATCCTATGAAGTTTCACTTACAATTGTCAAACAAAATAAAGCTCACACCATTGGAGAAGATCTTGTCCTTCCAGCAACAAAAGAAATAATACGATGTGTCCTTGGAATGAATCTGCAAAAAGTCTAACCTAACCTAATGTAACCTAACTTTATCTCCCTTATCTTGCATCGGTTTATGTGCGGCCAGCAGTAACAGCCTGGTTGATCAGACCCTGATCCACCACGAGGCCTGGTCTCAGACCGGGCCGCAGGGGCGTTGACCCCCGAAACCCTCTCCAGGTCTAATAATACAATCCAGCGACGAATATAAGAAATGTTAGTAGATATATTGCAGAAAGTGACTGGCGAGATGTATAATTCTGAAATTGGGTTTGCAATTCAACTTTGTGTCCACAGATGTTATAAATTGTGCTCAGTTACTTGTATTTGCTCGATATGTAGGAAATAAAGACATTAAGGAAGAGTTATTGATGAATGCAGCACTAGAAGCAACAACTAAAGCAGATGGTTTAAAATGGGAAAAATTTGAAAGGCTTTACATCTGATGTGGCACTGTTGCGCCCCATAAAAAGGATGCAATGTATATATTTATATATATTGAATATTCATATTATTTTATATTACTGTTTTCACGAATAGCTAAAATGAAAATTTAATACTTTATATTATTATTTGACTTATTATATTAGCTTATGTATGTACGTAGGATGTAACAACTACACCTCTAATTGTGTTTGCTGTTGCAGAGTTTTGATTGGCTGCCTGTGCTTGTTAACTACCTTATTTAACATCGTGCTAAGAGTAACCTGGTACCAGTCACCTAACCACACCTGTCAATCCGTGTGATTTAGACAGTTTTTGGTGAGTATGTCACCTTTGGTGAGCAGGGACATACTTCACGTAACTCTGTGCAACTCTGTTCACAGAGCATTATTTAGACTTAATGATATTTGACGTTTTCAGAAGTTGTGTCGTGAGACACTTTATATCTCTGGTCCAGAGTTCAGCTCTCGACCTACATTGTTCTGGCATCTACGTACTGCCCGTAGTCAGGATTTGGTATTGCTGAACACTGTTTCAGTGATAAGGGAGTTTTATGTCGTTGTGGAGGACCTGTGGAAGGGCCCCAGTTAGAGTTGTTTTTGTCTCCTTGTTCCTGGCCCGACGCTGTGCTGATCTCTGGTGCTTCGAGCATTATTGCGAATGTTTCGTCATATTTAAGGAAGATGTTTGATTGCCTTGGTGGTTGAGAAGTTAGTTTATTTAGGGACTTGTTATTGTCAGTCACATTCTTAGTCGAGTCGAATCTTACTGAGTCATACCAAGTATTACCGAGCACACACACACACATTGAAAGACAGAGGGAACAGAGGGGGTGGAGGAATGGCACTGCTGATCAAAAACCGATGGGATTTTGATGAGCTGGAGAGAGGAGACAGAGAAGAGGCAAGAGATTACATAGTAGAAACGCTTCAGTCTGGAGGTCCCAAGGTGGTAATTGCAGTGATGTATAACCCACCACAAAACAGCAGGAGGCCAAGACAAGAGTATGATGAGAGTAATAGAGCGATGGTTGACACACTGGCTGAAGTGGCCAGAAGGGCTCATGCGAGCAGGGTGAAGCTACTGATCATGGGTGACTTCAACCACAAGGAAATCGATTGGGAGAACTTGGAGCCACATGGGGGCCAAGAAACGTGGAGGGCAAAGATGATGGAGGTGGTACTGGAAAACTTCATGTACCAACACGTAAGGGACACTACCAGAGAGAGAGAGGAGAGGATGAACCAGCGAGACTGGACCTAATATTCACCTTGAGTAGTGCAGATATTGAGGACATCACATATGAAAGACCCCTTGAGGCCAGTGATCATGTGGTTTTAAGCTTCGAATACACAGTAGAGTTACAAGTGGAGGGGGAAGCAGGAAGGGCTGGACGAATGAAGCCAAACTACAAGGGGACTACGCAATGCAGGCATGAAGAACTTCCTGAATGGGGTTCAGTGGGACAGAGAATTGGCAGGGAAGTCAGTAAACGAGATGATGGAATATGTGACAACAATATGCAAGGAAGCTGAGGAGAGGTTTGTACCCAAGGGTAACAGGAATAATGAAAAAGCCAGGATGAGCCCGTGGTTCACCCAAAGGTGCAGGGAGGCCAAAACCAAGTGTGCTAGGAAATGGAAGAAGTATAGAAGGCAAAGGACCCAGGAGAATAAGGAGAGCAGTCGTAGAGCCAGAAATGAATATGCACAGGTAAGCAGGGAGGCCCAACGACAATATGAAAATGACATAGCAGCGAAAGCCAAATCTGAACCAAAGCTGTTGTACAGCCACATCAGGAGGAAAACAACAGTCAAGGACCAGGTGATCAGGCTAAGGAAGGAAGGGGGAGAGATCACAAGAAACGACCGCGAAGTGTGTGAGGAACTCAACATGAGATTCAAAGAAGTGTTCACAGAGGAGACAGAAGGGACTCCAGAAAGACGGAGAGGTGGGGTACACCATCAAGTGCTGGACACAATACATGCAACTGAGGAAGAAGTGAAGAGACTGCTGAGTGAGCTAGATACCTCAAAGGCGATGAGCCTATGGGTCCTGAGAGAGGAAGCAGAGGTGCTATGTGTACCACTAACAACCATATTCAACGCATCTATCGAAACAGAGAGACTGCCTGAGGTATGGGAGACAGCAAATGTAGTCCCAATTTTTAAAAAAGGAGACAGGAACGTAGCACTAAACTACAGACCAGTGTCACTGACATGTATAGTATGCAAAGTCATGGAGAAGATTATCAGGAGAAGAGTGGTGGAGCACCTAGAAAGGAATGAGCTTATCAACGACAGCCAACACGGTTTCAGGGATGGGGAATCCTGTGTCACAAACCTTCTGGAGTTCTATGACAGGGTGACAGCAGTAAGACAAGAGAGAGAGGGGTGGGTAGATTGCATTTCCTTGGACTGAAAGAAGGCGTTTGACACGGTTCCACACAAGAGATTAGTGCAAAAGCTGGAGGACCAGGCAGGGATAACAGGGAAGGCACTCCAATGAATTAGGGAATACCTGTCAGGAAGACAGCAGCGAGTCATGGTACTTGGCGAGGTGGCAGAGTGGGCACCGGTGACGAGTGGGGTTCCACAGGGGTCAGTCCTAGGACCGGTGCTGTTTCTGGTATTTGTGAACGACATGACGGAAGGAATAGACTCCGAAGTGTCTCTGTTTGCAGATGATGTGAAGTTGATGAGAAGAATTCAATCGGACGAGGAACAAGCAGAACTACAAAGAGATCTGTACAGGCTGCAAGCCTGGTCCAGCAATTGGCTCCTGGAGTTCAACCCCACCAAGTGCAAAGTCATTAAGATTGTTGAAGGGCAAAGAAGACCGCAGACAGAGTACAGTCTAGGGGGCCAGAGACTACAAACCTCAATCAAGGAAAAAGATCTTGGGTTGAGTATAACACCAGGCACATCTCCAGAGGCGCACATCAACCAAATAACTGCTGCAGCATACGGGCGCCTAGCAAACCTAAGAACAGCATTCCGACATCTTAATAAAGACTCGTTCAGGACCCTGTACACTGTGTACGTTAGGCCCTTATTGGAGTATGCAGCACCAGTTTGGAACCCACACCTAGCCAAGCACGTAAAGAAGCTAGAGAAAGTGCAAAGGTTTGCAACAAGACTAGTCCCGGAGCTAAGGGGTATGTCCTACGAGGAGAGGTTAAGGGAAATCGACCTGACGACACTGGACGACAGGAGAGATAAAGAGGACATGATAACGACATATAAAATACTGAGAGGAATTGAAAAGGTGGACAGAGACAGAATGTTCCAGAGATGGGACACAGCAACACGGGGACAGTTGGAAGTTGAAGCCTCAGATAAATCACAGGGATGTTAGGAAGTATTTCTTCAGTCACAGAGTGGTCGGGAAGTGGAATAGTTTGGGATGCGATGTAGTGGAGGCAGGTTTCATTCATAGCTTTAAGAAGAGGTATGATAAAGCTCATGGCGCAGGGAGAGTGACCCAGTAGCGGCCAGTGAAGAGGCGGGGCCAGGAGCTATGACTCGACCCCTGCAACCACAACTAGGTGAGTATTATATATATATATATATATATATATATATATATATATATATATATATATATATATATATATATATATATAAATATAAATATATAAATATATAGCTTTACCTGCATTTCTGTCGTCGTGTTTGGCCTCCTGTGGATTAGTCAAGAAGATTGTCCCCGAACGCTTGAGAGGTGTGGTGGGAGCTCAAGACCCTAGGTTCAATGAAGCAGCCGTGCGGTGGGACACCCTTGCAGACTCCTTCAGTTGACCAGCTCCTCCCAAAGAGCACAAACAGTCCCACTGGGACAAACCGATCATGTAAAAAATTCCCAACACAATGTTCACCAATGCTTCAGGAAAGGACAAAGCTCGTCTCCTAGCAGTGAAAGCACGACACTCAGGAGATTTCCTTCTAGCTGTTCCCAATTCCTTCCTGGGCACTCGACTCAACTTGTGAGTCGAGTGACTCGACTCAACCTGTGAGTCGAGTCACCAATCCGACCTGTGGGTCGGATTGGTGTTGCTCTTCGCCTAACCTCCCCAATACTCACAGAACATAGGTGTATTTGCGGCAGGGCGACGGCTGATCAATTCGGACTTCATGGTCTCGTGTGTCACACATCAGAAGGGAAGTATGCTAGACATGAGGAGGTCAACGACATCATAAAGAGAAGCCTCGCCACAGCCCGTTGCCCAGCTCAACGGGAACCCCAAGTGCAGAGGTCTGATGGAAGTCAAAAGCGTCCTGATGGAGCCACTATGCTACCCTGGAAGGATGGTAAGCAGATTGCTTGGGACTACACCTGTGCCGCCACAATGGCAGACACCTACTTGCCATACTCCGTAGTCGAAGGGGGTGGAGCTGCCAGCCACAGGGAGACCCAGAAGACCCGCAAATATGAAGGCCTTCCCCATTACTATAACTTCATCCCAATAGGGTCGGAGACCCTTGGAGCATGGGGCAAGTGTGCTCTAAAGTTTCTCAAAGAGCTGGGTCAAAAACTCATCATAGAAACCAAGGACCACAGGGCGGCCAGCTTCCTCTTTCAGAGACTCAGTGTTGCGATCCAGAGGGAAAATGCCTGCAGCATTCTGGGCACGAGGCCCACTGCCGGGGAGCTGGACGAAGTATTTCAGATGTAGCTCTGAGTAGTTATCTATGTTGTTTTACTCCTATTGTATTCTTGTCAATGTATTTTGCCTTTATATATATATATATATATATATATATATATATATATATAAAATATATATATATATATATATATATATATATATATATATATATATATATATATATATATATATATATATATATATATATATAGGATGGGTCCACCTCTGGTGTCAATTGTGGGACCCATTGCCTCGGAGAAGTGGATAAAAGACTTCAAGGAAGAATATTTAGATTTCTTTCTGAAGCCATTTGAATATTCCACTTCCCTACCACCCCATCTTTTTATACAAACTTTATTTCAAGACAAAATACAATGGGAGTAAAACAACATAGATAACAACTCAGAGTGGAATATTCAAATGGCTTCAGGAAGAAATCCAAATATTCTTCCTTGAAGACTTTTATCCACTTCTCCGAGGCTATGGGTCCCACAATTTGCACCAGAGGTGGACCCCATTATATATATATATATATATATATATATATATATATATATATATATATATATATATATATATATATATATATTATTAAATGGCCGATTCCACCAAGGCAGGTGGCCAAAAAAAACTTTCATCATCATTCACTCCATTCACTGTCTTGCCAGAAGGGTGCTTTACACTACAGTTATAAAACTGCAACATTTACACCCCTCCTTCAGAGTGCCGGCACTGTACTTCCCATCTCCAGAACTCAAGTCCGGCCTGCCGGTTTCCTGAATCCCTTCATAAATGTTACTTTGCTCACACTCCAACAGCACGTCAAGTATTAAAACCATATGCCTCCATTCACTCCTATCAAATACGCTCACACATGCTTGCTGGAAATCCAAGCCCCTCGCACACAAAACTTCCTTTACCCCTCCCTCCAACCTTTCCTAGGCCGACCCCTACCCCGCCTTCCCTCCACTACAGATTTATACACTCTCGAAGTCACTCTGTCTCGTTCCATTCTCTCTACATGTCCAAACCACCTCAACAACCCCTCCTCAGCTCTCTGGACAATCGTTTTGGTAATCCCGCACCTCCTCCTAATTTCCAAACTCCGAATTCTCTGCATTATATTCACACCACACATTGACCTCAGACATGACATCTCCACTGCCTCCAGCCTTCTCCTCGTTGCAACATTCATCACCCATGCTTCACACCCATATAAGAGCGTTGGTATAACTATACTCTCATACATTCCCCTCTTTACTTCCATGGACAAGGTTCTTTGTCTCCACAGACTCCGAAGTGCTCCACTCACCCTTTTCCCCTCATCAATTCTATGATTCACCTCATCCTTCATAGACCCATCCGCCGACATGTCCACTCCCAAATATCTGAATACATTCACCTCCTCCATACTCTCTCCCTCCAATCTGATATCCAATCTTTCGTCACCTATTCTTTTTGTTATCCTCATCACCTTACTTTGGAAAAATTATCGTGATGTGCCTTAGCACCATGTGTATAAATTATGAATAAGTATTACCTTTAAAGCATTAATAAGGTACTAAAAGATATGTGTCGGTGTTTATCTTCTTTATTCATTTATTATTCATTTTGCAGTGATTGCATAAATTACCACCTACACACCTTTGTCATTAAAGATCTCAATTCTTATTTTGTTGATTTATATTCATCCAGTTGCAATCCCCAAGAACTATTAAGAAGCCTCTTAAATAATTTACAAGATAACTGGACTAGGATATATTCTGACATCCTGTTACGAAACTAGAAACAGGCTAGTTGCTAGAGGGGGATCATTAAGTTGACCTAGTATGTTCTGTAAATGTCTATACATGTATTTTAAAGATGTAGCATTTTGTAACAGGCACCAGCATTGTTAAGACGGAGGTCTGGCCTCAGAGCTGTCGTGGAAATAGCTCCTCATGTGAGATTTATGCATTGCATGATCTATCTGTTTGCTTTGGCATGCAGGGACCTGCCTGGTGAGCTGTCCTGTGTATTATCACTGGTGGTCAAGAGGGTTAACCATGTAAAAGGGTGTGGTCTAAACAGCCGGTGAAGATTTAGATACCGCCCATAGTATACCTGTTTTCCATACTAATGTGCTCTGGCTTTCCCGTGGAAGTGTCACAAAACACGAAGAGAATTGCTGGAATTTTTTCAACATTCTAACAAGCATGAAGATTATGTCACTTCCTTGACGGATCATTTATTCCTTCTTAATCTTGCTGATATATTTTATGCTCTATATATGCTAAACTAGAGTCTTCAAGGAATAAATGCAATAGTCTGTGAATTTGTGCCCAAGCTCAGAGCATTTCTTACAAAACTTCGCAGGTGGAGAGAAAATATTCAGTCCGATACCCTGGCAATGTTTAATACTGTGACAAAATTTCTAGATCAGAATCCACAATCTAAGTCTGACATATTCAAAGAATCAGTTACTGAGCATCCTATGAAGCTGGAGGAGGAACTTAAAGGACATCTCCCAAATGTTAGTGAAGGTATGCAAGAGAAGCTGGTACAACCCAGGGCTTACACGACGGTCTGGAGTTTTGAGACTCTCTGACCGCGGGTTCGAACCCCACCCGTGGTATGGTTTCTCTGTTTACTAAAAGTACATGTACAAGGTATACAGGCCTAGCTGACATCAATGACATACTACTAAATAGAAAGCCGCTTGTTATGCTGAGCATTTCGGGCAAATTAGGTCAGTTTTGTCCCAGGATGCGACCCACACCAGTCAACTAACACCCAGGTACCCATTTTAAACTGATGGGTGAACAAGGACAGGGACAGCAGGTGTCTTATGGAAACACGTCCCTAATGTTTTCCAGCCGTACCGGAGGAGATTCGAACCCCAGACCTCAGTGTGTGATCTGAGCGCGCTAGAGATCGAGCTACGGGACACCGATAAGTATTAGTATTTAGTATATTATTTTGGCAGGTTTTTTATACTGTTACTCAATAGTCATGATTAGTGTATATAACATTTGTATGGGACAGCTAAAAATATTTTATAAATTCACTAAGATCAAGTTATCGATCTTATATAATCTCTACACATACAGATTTCATAATAAAATAATATAAAATCAATATAATTTTATCAATTTTTGATCCTTAATTTTTTCGGGGTACATGGGAACCTGTCAGAATGCCCCGAGGGGCACAGAGGAACAAAAAGGTTGGGAACCCCTGATGTTGTTAGTACTGTTGCTTCTGCCCCTTGTTGCTGCTTTTGGTCCAGGTTTGTTGCTGCTGTTGTTTTGATTAGTGTTGTTGTGGTATTTGCTGTTGCTGTTAATTCGGATACTGTTGTTGCTTCTGTATCTGTTGGGGCGGTTTTGTTGCTGCAGTTTCTTCTCGTGTTATTGTTGTTATTATAGTTGTTGCTTGTACAGCTGCTTTTGTTTTTAATGATGTGCTCGTGTTGCTTGTTGTGGCAATGTTGTTGCTGCTTTTGTTGTAGCTGCAGTTGTAGTTATTTCCGCTGACGATGCTTTGGTTGAGGCGGTGTTGCCGCTCTGGCTGTTGTTGTTGCTGCCGTTGTTTATATTGCTGGTGGTGCGGCTGTTGTTGCTGCCGTTGTTTATCTTATCTTATGATGTGGCTGTTGTTACTGCCGTTATTCATGTTGTTAGGGATTTGGCTGTTGTTTCTGCCGTTGTTGATGTTGCTGGTGGTGTGCTACTGTGATTGTTGTTGTTCAGGGCCCCTTCACGATACGCATCACAAAAGCCAAACTTCACTCTTCATGGAGGAGGGCTAAATCCGTAGGGATTATACAGAGCCTATGGATAGGGGGGCGGAAGGCATTCAGGCTTAATTCAGGGAACTGGAGCACAGATCCAATTCCCTAGATCAAGAGCCCCTCACCAGCATCAAGGAACCTCCCTTGAGGGAATTTTCACACAGAGAAATCCCGTTTACACAATTCGACGAGTTTTTGAAACGTGATCATAGTTCTCTCTCCACCTTATATATTCTTTGTCATGTATGACAAACGAAAGTAATGTTTTCTTCGCGTGAAAACCAGTCATATGAACCTTCTCTGAGAATGGTGTTATGAGATGCGGCGCAAAGAATGTCTTGAAGAGTTAATACCACATAATGACACAGTAAACAAGGTGTCCGTATGATCATCCTGGTATGTTACTAATATCAACAGCATGATTAAGCGTGGCACTTTACGTTTAATGATTATATTATGAAGGCCACGGCTTACATCAGAGGTCAGTTCACTGGTGATGCTCACAGAGGAGATAGGGTGTTTGATATCTATAAGGAGTGTGAAAAGAGGGAAAGGCACTGGAAGGCGCTGTTAAAGGCACAAATCAAACATGCACTAACCGGCAGTAGTTTCTGCATGAAGACGAAAACCAAATGTGTTATAAATCAAACGTTCCCAGGCTGGGTCATCGTTACCCATGATAAGACTGTCCTCACCGGTGCTGCAGCCAAGAGGTGCACACGAGAACCTTCCTTCATGAAGCTGTTGGGGTACAACATGGTGTGATAAACTTCTCAATCAACTACGAACACAGATGTTTTTATCCTGAGCATCATTCTAACCCAAAGTTTGCAAGTTAGGGTCTATGTTATTTCCAGTCTTGAAGTATCAATAGCTCAAGCAAGCGCACAGCACTTCCTGCTTTCCATTCTCTGACAGATGTATATACCATCCTCTATCACGGTAAAAGGTAAACAAACGACTAGGGCAGCATGGAATGTGTTTGACGAAGTCGTCACTGCGCTTTACACTTTAAAATCATGACTAACGTGGGAGTTCTGAGAGCAATGTAAACACGGATAAACTCTCAGCTAAGAGATATCTACATATCGGTATGTATATATATATATATCCTGCCTAACTCGGTGTGTATATGCAGTGAAATGTATGATTGAAAATAAAGAAAATTACGACGAGCAGCAATTTTTAAATCAAACACTATTAAAACATTTTAAAAAGAGTTGGATTTACCCATTAATATTTATGGAAATCAGGGAAAATATTCTTGACGACGTCAAGAATAAATGAAATATTTCACTTCTAGTTAAAAAGGTGAGGAGTAGGAGTGTTGGGCAGGCCAGCCACGTCCTGTAATTATGACCTTGAGTCTTCCACCTTATTTTTGACGTCATGGGGAAGGTTCCAACATACATCAAGTGACATGGACCTTATTTTTAAGTGGTGGACCAGTAAGCCAGAGTAAGACCTCGGTCCTGTGACCAAAAATTCCAGTTAGAGGGTAATTAAACGACTTAGATCCTTGTTAGGAACCCCTTGTAGTAGTAGTAGTAGTAGGTTCGCCGGTACGTCCGGCCCGGGTCTTCTCCGAACCCCTTGTTCTGTGTCAGTACGACTAAATACGGACACAGGGAAGGATGTGCTGCCCTCACACACGCCTCATTTCCGGGAAACAGAGCAACAACCACCTATGTTTTGAAACTCCACTTCCAGCACTCCCCCGCGGAGGCTCTAGTACAACTTACACACCTACACACACGTAAAGTTTACACGCTTGTGTACGATATTGATACCAAATATTATATTTTTTTAATGTGAGTGTTTTTTTAGTAACCTGACATTTATGTGGAAGCACGAGCAACTAGCATCAGCTTCCTATAATAATAAGTTCCGTAGCTCGCTTGGTAGCGCACTCAGCTCACACACTGAGGTCCGTGTGTGACCGTGTGAGAGTCACTGAGGTCCGTGTGTGACCGTGTGAGAGTCACTGAGGTCCGTGTGTGACCGTGTGAGAGTCACTGAGGTCCGTGTGTGACCGTGTGAGAGTCACTGAGGTCCGTGTGTGACCGTGTGAGAGTCACTGAGGTCCGTGGTTCGATCCCCGGTACGGGTGGAAACATTGGAACGTGTTTCCGTAAGATACCTGCTGTCCCTGTTCACCTAGCATTAATTAGGTACCTGGATGTTAGTCGACTGGTGTGGGTCGCATCCAGGGGGACAAAATTAACGTAATTTTCCCGAAATGCTTTGCATAACAAGGGGCTTTCTATATAGTAAGTCACTGATGTCAACTAGGTCTGTATAATACTAATATATATTTCTACATGTACAAGGTATAGAGGCCTAGCTGACATCAATGACATACTACTATATAGAAAGTCGCTTGTTATGCAGAGCATTTCGGGCAAATTAGGTCAATTTTGTCCCAGGATGCGACCCACACCAGTCGACTAACACCCAAGTACCCATTATTATTGATGAGTGAACATGGACAACCGGTGTAAGGAAACACGCCCAACGTTTCCACCCCTTTGCCGGGAATCGAACCCGGACCCGCACCGTGTGAAGCGAGTGCTTTTTCCCACCAGGCCAAGGGGCACCATATGCTGTACATGTACCTGTAGAAATAAAGATTATTATTAATAACAAGAGCAGAGTATTGAGAGACAGCTTGTGCGCATTTAGACAGGCATTTCAACTTGCAGGCGAGAGGCTGTTAATTAAAATCATCACGACTAAAGGGAAGAGAGCAAGGAGGAATAAACACAGAGGCAGAGAGGAAGTGAGGCGTGTATAGCTAATAGAGGATCATAAGGAACAGTCACGAAATTTCGTGAGTCACGACTTTCCCTAAGATCTGACCTGTGGTCACACAGTTGTTGGTACACGGAACTGCCTCGCTCACTGACGCTTCTCATGATCCACTTGGAGTTTCCAGTGGCGCTTCTTATGATCCACTTGGAGTTTCCAGTGACTAGCGCCAGCCACGCCCAGTGTGGCACACTGAAACACCTTAACACGTAGTACAAGCCAGGTGAAAGAATAAGAAGCTTGTGAAACATTAAGGAATCTTTATTAAGGAAACGTATCGTCAGCCAGTGGTTTCTTCAGTCCATTTTTTCCTCAAGATTGACGGACTGAACACATCGACTCCAGGCTGACGGACTGATAGCCTCAAACTACTCCTCATATTCCACCATTCATCTCTGCATTAGACTGAAGAAACCACTGGTTGGGGAAACGTTTCCGTAATAAAGATTCCCTAATGTTGTTCAAGTGTCTTATTCTTCTAAACTAGTTACAACAAACAAAGTGGTATCTGTGATTGAGTTGCTGAGTATATATACGAGTAAATTTTACAGACATCTACTTCCAGCAAGCATGTGTGAGCGTGTTAGATAGGAGTGAATGGAGACGAATGGTTTTTGGGACCTGACGAGCTGTTGGAGTGTGAGCAGGGTAACATTTTGTGAAGGGATTCAGGGAAACCAGTTAATTGATTTAGTTGGACTTGAGTCCTGGAAATGGGAAGTACAATGCCTGCACTTTAAAGGAGGGGTCTGGGATAGTGACAGCTGGGAGGGACTATTCTCAGCTGTCGTATCTGAGCGCCTCTGCAAAAACAGTGATTATGTATGAGTGAGGTGAAAGTGTTGAATGATGATGAAAGTATTTTCTTTTTGGAGATTTTCTTTCTTTTTGGGTCACCCTGCCTCGGTGGGAGACGGCCGACTTGTTGAAAAAAAAAAACTTTTATATCTACTCTCTTACGTTTCTTAATAATTCTTACTCATGGTCTAAGATCGAGACACAGGAGCCATGATTCACTAAATCATTAACGGATATAAAACTTAAGATTTTTTTGCTCGTGTTGTAACAGGAGCGTTGCTGTGCTACCGTATTTTACCTATTAAGCTTACGAGGTTCATATTTAAGCTGAACTATTGGTGGTGTGTGTGAAAGCATCATGTGGTACCTGGATCTATGAATGATTTATCTCTAGCCTGATAGTTGATGTGACTTAGACCCAGGATAATGTTAAGTAAGTTTATTTAGGTACACCCCCTGAGTGTCAGTGGGTCAAACCCCAGTGCAGCAGCCCACATTAACCCCCCCCAAAAAAACTATACCCGGGGTTAAAGTCGGCTAGCTTGTTTTATATCCCGGGGTATATTCTGGGCTAGTCCCAGGGTATAAAACAGGTTAGCTCAGAATATACCTCTCTGGTCCAGATTATACCCCCCATCCTCTTGTGTTTTTCATAAATAAGTCTGTATTTCCCTGTCCAGATTATTCCTTGAATTTTTCCAAGAAGGCAATTCAGATGCAAAAATAATAACCCAAGATGGATGAAAGGTAGGATCAAGCATCTTATAGGCATTAAGAAAGGTATTTATAGGAGATTAAAAAGAGGGGACGCGATTTTGAATCAGCAATAATTGAGTTTAAACAGAGGTTAAAAAATAAATTAACAAATCTAAAAGAAATTTCGAAATAAAAATTGCTAAGAAATCGAAAGTAAATCCGAAAATTACTGAATATTTAAGTTTATAAGTTAATTTAATTCAAAGTTTGTAACGGTATGAATTTATATGATTTTATAAATTTCACAATGTGTTAATAAATTCTACGTTCAAACAGGACACAATAAAGAAAGCATTATCTCTCTGTAAGGTGTAATGTCAGGCCAAGACGTCAGGTCAGGTTATGTGTGAGGTCGTAAAAGGGTAGACTTGTGCTCTTGCTTTTGTCTGTCATTGTGCCTGAAGTCTGCCGACGAGAGTGATCCACCATCACATCATTCGTAACGACCGCTGTTCCGCAGTCTCCAGCAACATCGCCAGTGCACAGTCTCGCCAGAGGGATAGAGAGGACCATGTCCAGCCCTTTTAGGGCAGGGTAGGTGCCAAAGCTGGAGCTTGCTACCATCTGCAGCTCCCAAGACTGCCATTCCAATTAGCTCCCCTGGGGCTGGGAAGATAGCAGACCAGTGAGGCTTAGCTTCTCCCTACGAGCCCCGTGTGGGCGGGGAATGTGGCTAGGCCTGGGGACCATTGGTCCCAACGATGAGGAGGTACTTGTACTTCCTCCCATGGCAGACATAGGTCTCAGACACTCCCACGACAGGGAGCCAGGGCCGGGTCACCATCTGGCAAAGACCCGGACCGGGAGAGTTCCGGCGAATCAACACCCCCCCCTCCTCTCCAGAAGGGAAATTATGATCGTAGCCATGAAAGCGACAAAAAGATTATCGCAGGGTCCATAGTCTACATCAAAAACAGTCGATGTATCCACAGGATAGGATCCAAGCTGGAGCCTCGCTGGACTGCTCTGTATACTGTTCTTGAGTCCCTCAAAAAGGCCGTGTCAAGCTAAAAAATGTAAAAACCATTGCTTCATTGTAGTCTACACCTTGATTAATTTGCAACTGCATTTAAGCAATTAAAATTGTACATTTTAGTTTATAAGGTTGTGTCATCAGCGTGAGAAATAAAATCAAAATTGAAAATATGAGTTTTTTAATTTAAATAAAAATAGTTTAGCCAGACTCCATGGGAAAGTGGAACAAAATTCTTCCTCCGTAGGCCATGCATGTCGAAAGAGGAGACTGAAATGCCGGGAGTAAGGGGCTAGCAACCCCTTCTCCTGTATAAATGACTAAATTTAAAAAGAGAAACTTTCATTTTTCTTTTTAGGTCACCCTGCCTGGGTGGGATATGGCCGGTTAGTTAAAAAAAATTAGCCAGACCACCGAGTTCAACAGAACGCTCATGGGTCTGATTTCTGAGTGGGTAGGAGTATAACCAGGCCTAGGGGGGTATGAAATAGACTAGCCTGTTTTATACCCCGGGTATAGTCTGGGCTGGTCCAGTTTATACCCGGGGGTATAAAACAGGATAGTCTGGGGATGGGGTATATTTTGGGCTATTCCACCGGCATTGGTGGAAACGTTGAGCGTGTTTCCTTACATCTGCTGTCCCTGTTCACCTAGCGGTAAGTAGGTACCTAGGTGTGGGTCGCATCCTGAGGGACAAAATTAGAGGACCCCAATGGAAATAAGACAGACAGTCCTCGATGACGCCCTGACTTTCTTGGGTTATCATAGCCGGCGAATCTTCCGTGTTAAAAAACTGAACAAATATTTTATCTTAACATGATACACTTCCATTAGATAATTAACACAGCGTTAATAACAAGGGAACATAATGTCTCCACTGACAGACTACAAGGTTCCTGTCACTCCCAACGATGACCTTGTTGTCATTCCCTGGCTAAATGTATCCACAGGTCGGGAGTGTAACGAAGGTTTTTATGCCAGTGAAAGGTCGAGTCACTGCCATGAGTAACTACTTTCCCCGTGTTTACTTATACTAGAGAATATACCACTGGTGTTCGGTTAGTAAGCTTATTCAGCTATAAACAAACGCAGTTTCATATGTGTGGAGAACCTAAGATAACTCAAAAAAAGTCAGTGACTTATTTCCACTGGGGTCCTTTTATTACCTTTTTATTATACTATAAAGGAGATAATATTTTATTATACTATAAAGGAGATATTACTAGGAATAAGGTACAGTCAGTCAAACTCATGTAGAGAGTTGCTGTAGTCATGATGATGCGATTCAAAACAACACATCGTCAGTGTACTTGAAAGAGTTGTGGTTGAAAATCCTGCAAGTGCATATGAGTTATGTATTCCAGCAGGTTACTAGCACCAACAGCCTGGTTTAAAAGGCAAAATGATGCCGAAAGGAATGATGGAACCAAGAAACTTATTGTAGAAAGAGTAGATATTTAGATAAGGTCTCGCACACAGGTCAATTATTTCAAGTAAAATACGACTTTAAAAAACTCATATATGAGCAAAATGTCTAAATAAATGCTCGCTCTTCTTCAAGTGTATTCCACCAGCAACAGCCTGTTTGATCGAGCAGTCTGGTCTCATAAGAACATAAGAACATAAGAAAGGAGGAACACTGCAGCAGGCCTGTTGGCCCATACTAGGCAGGTCCTTCACAATCCGTCCCACTAACAGAATATTTGCTCAACCCAATTTACAATGCTACCCAAGAAATAAGCTTTGACAATTCTACCCACTCATGGCGAGTCCCACTCAAATCCAACCCCTCACTCATGAATTTATCCAACCTAAATTTGAAACTACCCAAGGTCCTAGCTTCAATAACCCTACTAGGCAGACTGTTCCACCATTAACTACCCTATTTCCAAACCAATACTTTCCTATATCCTTTCTAAATCTAAACTTATCTAACTTGAATCCATTATTGCGGGTTTCTCTGAGAGATATCCTCAAGACCTTATTTATATCCCCTTTATTAATACTCCATTTTCCACTTGTATACCTCGATCATGTCTCCCTCATTCTACGTCTTACAAGTGAATGTAATTTTAGGTCTTCAATCTTTCTTCGTAAGGAAGATTTCTAATGCTATGTATTAATTTAGTCATTCTACGCTGAATGTTTTCTAACGAATTTATGTCCATTCTGTAATATGGAGACCAGAACTGAGCTGCGTAATCTAGGTGAGGCCTTACTAATGATGTATAAAGCTGTAATATAACCTCTGGACTTCTGTTGCTAACACTTCTTGATATAAATCCCAGTAATCTATTTGCCTTATTACGTACGCTTAGGCATTGCTGTCTTGGTTTAAGGTTGCTGCTTACCATCACCCCCAAGTCCTTCGCAATCTGTATGGCTAAGTTCTACGTTATTTAACTTATAAGTGCTTGGGTTATGGACACTCCCGAGCTTCAGAACCTTGCATTTATCTACATTGAACTGCATCTGCCACTTTTCTGACCACGAATTAAGTTTGTCTAAATCTTCCTGAAGTTCTATGACATCTATGTTTGAATCAATTATCCTACCTATCTTCGTGTCGTCGGCGAATTTGCTCATATCACTAGTAATTCCCTCATCAAGGTCATTGATATATATTATAAATAACAATGGGCCTAAGACTGATCCCTGTGGAACACCACTTGTTACAAGTCCCCATTCGATTTAACCCCATTTATGCACACTCTCTGCTTCCTATTGGTGAGCCATGACTCGATCCATGACAGCACTTTTCCCCAATGCCATGAGCTGCCACTTTCTTTAACAGTCTCTGGTGCGGTACTCTATCAAAAGCCTTACTAAAGTCTAAATAAACAATATCGAATTCTTTATCGTGATCAACAGCCTCAAAAGCTTTACTGAAGAAGGTTAATAAATTAGATAGGCAGGAACGGCCCTCGTAATCCATGCTGGGTATCATTAATCAAATTATGGTTATCTAGATGGCTTCTAATAATATCAGCTATAATTGACTCTAGTAATTTGCCTACAATTGAGGTCAGGCTTATTGGGCGGTAGTTTGACGGTAGTGACTTGTCCCCTGCTTTAAAAATAGGAATTACATTAGCCATCTTCCACATATCAGACACTACACCTGTTTGAAGAGATAAATTAAAAATGTTAGATATTGGTTCACAGAGTTCCATTTTGCATTCCTTAAGAACCCTTGCAAAAAGCTCATCAGGACCCGGCGATTTATTTTGTTTCAGTCGGTCCAGCTGTTTCATAATCATTTCGCTAGTGACTGTAAATCATTTCGCTAGTTTACCTGGCGGTCGTTCCGGGGGTCAACGACCCAGCGGCCTGGTACCTGACCAGGCCTCCCGGTGGATCATTTCTCGATCAAGCAGGCTGTTACAACTGGCCGCACGCGATCCAACGTACGAACCACGTCCCGGCTGATCGGGCACTGAGAGGATAGAAAGATTCTCGAGACCAGTAAAAAGTCAGATCAGAAGTAATATGTTAAAAATTCTCCTCACAAACTATGTCAGAGGAATCTATGATTTCTGAGTCTGCCACGCACTCACTCTGTAGGATAATTGATTCAAACATAGATGTCATAGAACTTCAGGAAGATTTAGACAAACTTAATTCGTGGTCAGAAAAGTGGCAGATGCAGTTCAATGTAGATAAATGTAAGGTACTGAAGCTCGGGAGTGTCCATAACCCAAGCACTTATAAGTTAAATAACGTAGAACTTAGCCATACAGATTGCGAGAAGGACTTGGGGGTGATGGTAAGCAGCAACCTTAAACCAAGACAGCAATGCCTAAGCGCACGTAATAAGGCAAATAGATTACTGGGATTTATATCAAGAAGTGTAAGCAACAGAAGTCCAGAGGTTATATTACAGCTTTATACATCATTAGTAAAGCCTCACCTAGATTACGCAGTTCAGTTCTGGTCTCCATATTACAGAATGGACATAAATTCATTAGAAAACATTCAGCGTAGAATGACTAAATTAATACATAGCATTAGAAATCTTCCTTACGAAGAAAGATTGAAGACCCTAAAATTACATTCACTTGTAAGACGTAGAATGAGGGGAGACATGATCGAGGTATACAAGTGGAAAATGGGTATTAACAAAGGGGATATAAATAAGGTCTTGAGGATATCTCTCCAAGAGAGAACCCGCAATAATGGATTCAAGTTAGATAAGTTTAGATTTAGAAAGGATATAGGAAAGTATTGGTTTGGAAATAGGGTAGTTGATGAGTGGGACAGTCTGCCTAGTAGGGTAATTGAAGCTAGGACCTTGGGTAGTTTCAAATTTAGGTTGGAAAAATTCATGAGTGAGAGGGATGGATTTGAGTGGACTCGCACATGAGTAAATAGAATTATCAAAGCTTATTTCTTGGGTAGCATTGAAAATTGGGTTGAGCAAATATTCTGTTAGTGGGACGGATTGTGAAGGACCTGCCTAGTATGGGCCAACAGGCCTGCTGCAGTGTTCCTCCTTTCTTATGTTCTTATGTACAGCAAGGCATGTAGATGAATGGTTCAGAGAACTGACAAGTTATAATAGACAATATGTAACATTTGGGTATCTTATTGAGGAAGTCGCCACACGGGCCATCAGTCCACAGTAGAAGGTGAGGAGAGTGGAGTTTTGAGGTTCAGTCCTGCCTGGTCGATGTCAGTCCATCAATCTTGGAAAGTCAGCATGTCTAGAGGTGGCTATTACAGCAGGTAGGTGAGCAGCAGGAGGCGGTCATAGTGCCATCCACTAGTCGAAGTAGTCTTGTCCAGTTGGACAAGTGTTGAAGAACTCGTTTGTATTAAGAGTTCTTCAGCACTTGTCCAACCTTTGGACGAAGACCTACTTCGACTAGTGGATGGTACCACTATGACCCCGCCTCCTGCTGCTTCACCTCACCTGACTACAGTATATAAGCCACCTCTACGGACATATGCTGACTTTCTACAAGATTGATGGACTGAACACATCGACTCCAGGCCGAGGGACTGATAACCTCAAAACTCCTACTCTCCTTACACCTTTCTACTTTGTATTGGACTGATGAAGCCACTGTGTGGCGAAACGTTTCTTCAATAAAGATACCCAAATGTTGCATATGTGTCTAATTTATAACAGCAAGGCATCAATAATAATATCTTTATTTATTACAAGTACTTGTAAGAGGGAGAGGGACACGATGCCCAACCCTTCTAGGGCAGGGTAGGTGCCTGAGCCAGAGCTTGCTACCACCTGCAGCTCACAAGACTGCTATTCTCATTAGCCCCCCTGGGGCGGGCAAGATGGCAGACCAGAGAGGCCTAGCTTCTCCTTACGAAGCCCGTGAGAGTGGGGAATGGGGCTAGGCCTGGGGACAGTTGGTCCCGACGATGAGGAGGTACTTGTACCTCCTCCAATGGCAGACATTACTCTGAGATACACCCGAGAAAGGGAGCCAATGGAAAAGGCCCAGGCCGGGAGAGTACTGGCGAACCAAGAAGAAGTACATGTAAGAGGGGAGACCATGCCCAGCCCTTCTAGGGCGGGGTAGGTGCCAGAGCCGGAGCTTGCTACCATCTGCGGCTCCCAAGACTGCCATTCCTGCGGTCCCCCTGGGGCGTGGAAAATGGTAGACAAGGGGCCTAGCTTCTCCCTACGAGCCCCGTGAGGTCGGGGAACGTGGCTAGGTCCCAGACGATGAGAGGGTACTTGTACTTCCTCCCATGGGAGACATAGGTCTCAGACACTCCCACGACAGGGAGCCAAGGCGAGTCACCATCTGGAAAAGACCAGGGCCGGGAGAGTACTGGCGAATCTACACCAACCACCAAGTACATGTACATGGTATACAGTCCTAGCTGATATCACTGACATACTACTATATAGAAAGCCGCTTGTTATGCAGAGCATTTCGGGCAAATTAGGTCAGTTTTGTCCCAGGATGCGACCCACACCAGTCTACTAACACCCAGGTACCCATTTTACATAAGTGTCCACTGCTCATATTTAACCCTTTCAATACAATCCACTGAGGCAAATATGTATACCTATTAAATTTCAGAATCTCTTTATCATGTGTTTTATACTATCTAAAAATATCTGAGGAATATTTCTGGGTATAATAATTTTCAGGTTCGCCTATGAAGAACTTTCAGGCACCAGTTGCAGGACACTTAAGAGATAACCTGGAGTGCAGTAGTGTCGGGGAATTTATCATTGAAATAAAATTTCTAGTTGTACTGGAATAATTGCTACCGTAATGTCCAATATCATTAATTAGGCTCTATTTTGATAGTTGCAGTATTTTCCCCACAAGTTTACCTTATTCCTAAACTTAATTTATTCAATAACACCAAGTGTGGACAAGTATATAAAGAAAATTAGGTGCTGTAAAGAATATATTTGACCATTTTTTCAGTACACAAGTTTTGTTAAGTTCACAGAACGCCACGCAGGACGCTCCCCCAGCAGTTATTCTGTTACGTTTAAAAACTATAAGCTGCAAGTACGTTATTAAAAATACCAATCACCTTGAAACACTAGCAGATATAAAAACAACTCCAGTGAAAATATGATAAATAAGACATGTGCAACAGTTAGGTATCTTTATTCACATGTCTTACTTATCAACATCTCGGTGTATATAGCCTGTGACAAACAGCAGAACAGAGGAAATACATATAAATTATGGAAGAGTTCTTAATATTTTGTGATTTACATTTTGTGATTTACTCAACCACTGTCAATTTGGATTCAGGCCTAATAAAAATACAAATGATGCCATTATACACATGTTAGAAATAATTTACACCGCCCTTGAGAAAAAAGAAATCCCAGTGGGAATCTTTATTGATTTACGTAAAGCTTTTGATACAGTTGACCATGATCTGTTACACCTAAAATTATCACACTATGGTATAAGAGGACACTCCCTCAACTACCTAAAATCATACCTTTGCAACAGAAACCAATATGTGTACACAAATGGAGCTAGCTCCACCGCGCAAACTATTACCGTAGGTGTCCCACAGGGAAGTGTTCTTGGCCCACTACTCTTTCTCATTTACATTAACGACCTACCAAATGCATCTCAACTACTCAAACCCATACTTTTTGCAGATGACACTACATACGTTATCTCGCACCCAAGCCCAGACATACTAGCCAACACTGCAAATACTGAATTGCAGAAAATATCTACCTGGATGATGACCAACAAACGTACTCTCAATATTGATAAAACCTATTTTATCCAGTTTGGGAACAGAGCTACAAACGCACCACTTAACATAATGATAAACGGGTCCCCTATCACAAAACTCACAGAGGGAAAATTCTTAGGAATCCATCTTGACAGTGGCCTCAAATTTCAGACACATACGTATACAACAAATTTCAAAGAAAGTCTCAAAGACCGTGGGAATACTATCCAAGATACGGTACTGTTCCACAACCAGCTCTCCTTACCCTATATCACTCTCATTTACCCCTACCTCACCTATGGAATCTGCGCATGGGGCTCTACATCAATAACTCATCTCAGACCATTAATAACACAACAAAAGGTAGCAGTTAGAATGATAACAAATTCCCACTCCAGGCAACATACTCCACCAATATTCTAAAACCTAAACTTACTCACCATACAAGACATCCATAGTTTTTACTGTGCCTATTACATACATAGAACACTCTATGCAAATATTAACCCACCACTCAAACTTATCCTTACCAATTTTAACAGGACACATGACCATAACACTAGACACAGATCACTCCTCGATGTTCCCCGTGTCCATCTAACACTATGTAAAAACTTAATGCATATAAAAGGCACGAAAATTTGGAATTCATTACCTGTCATTGCCAAAGAAACCCTGCCTGTATCCCAATTCAAAACGATGCTAAAAAAACACTTTCTCACCCAAACCTAAATGCTCAATATCAAACATTCCCAACAAAGTAGAATAATCACTTAATGTAAAAACCTGACTAATCACTTAAATGTAAAAACCTGTTATGAATAATACATACTAAGCTAACTATTTCCATAACATTTACATTATAATGACCACGTAAACTGTAACTGCAATGCAACTAATTGTTTTAAATTGTTATCTCACTCAATTAGTTGCATTGCTACAATTAATTGATATGTTCAACTTATATTCAAACTTTATAACTTAGATACGCAATTATACTTATTTTATAAATTATCAACCATAACTTTTTACCATGTAGTCTATAATTAAGTAGTCCTAAGAATGCCCGCAATGCACAGCATATTAGGGGCTTTTGGCATGTACATCTCATTAACAACTATGTATCTTGTCTACCATGTATCATTGTACCATGTCTCAATAAAGTATTATTATTATAATTATTATTATTATTATTATTATTATTATTATTATTATTATTATTAAGGAGAAAGATGGCCACGTATCAAGTACGTACATAGTTATTTTTTCCCAGCGCAAGTGAAGATGGTAGTGGTGTAATTTGAAAAAAAAATCCTTTTGCTATTCTCTAGTTATATCTGGTATGTAATGTGAGAATAATGATAATGAGAGAAATCACGAAAGCGCTTGGAATCTCACATTTTTCCACTGGTTATTTTGAATATTAAGAAATGTCTGGAGGATTTTCAGCTGGTAAGGGAAAAACATGTATTAAATTCATTTTAAAGAATTATGACATCAAATTTAAAGCCTAGTGGCTAACGCGTCGGTCTGGAGTTTTGAGACTCTCTGACCGCGGGTTCTAATCCCACCCGTGGAATGGTTTGTTTACAATCGTGTCATTACGATTTCGTAAGTCAAGTTGAAGCACTCTTAAGAAAACCAATGTGACTACACTTCTCTGTATCCTAGTGTTGCTGTCATGATTATGTCAGTTTCCCCCGTGTACATTAAAACAATTTTATTATTATTAAATAATAAAATTAATTTAAGCACTAAACCCGTATGGTCATTCAGCGCTGCTCATCATTACAGTCTAGAAAAGAATGTTAGTCCTTTGATTCATTTTCCAGCATGAAGTACATAGTGGGGGGGGGCCTCGGGGCTAACAATTGTTTAGCCCCACTTGGAAAACGTCAGTCAAAACATTGGTATCAAGAGTGACGATGCAGGTAGGCTTGTAACTGTGGTTTATATTGAGGATGAGAACTTCGTAACTCTGGGCTCATCATGGAGATTAAGAGCCTAGTAACCTTGAATCCACATTTATGAGGAGGTGTTGATTCACCGGGAAATCTCCCGGCCCGGGTCTTTACCAGATGGCGACCCGGCTCCGGCTCCCTGGCGTGGGAGTAGCAGAGACCGAAGTCTCCCCTGGGAGGGGGTACCCCTCAGCGGTGGGACCTACTGGTCCCAGGCCTAGCCATATTCGCCCACAAGCACGTAGGTAGATAGTTGCTAGGCCCCTCTGGTCTGCCACCTTCCCCGCCCCAAGGAGGCTGACGGGAAGGACAGGCTTGCGAGCCGCAGATGGTAGCAAGCTCCAGCCTTGGCACCTACCCTGCCCTAGAAGGGCTGGGCATGGTGATCGACACACATTTATGATTAAAGATTTGTAAGTCTTGATATACTGTACATTGAAAATTATAATATTGTATGTAATTCTATATTTATTTTAAAGATTAGTAGTTTATTAATGGATATATGAAATATATATATATATATATATATATATATATATATATATATATATATATATATATATATATATATATATATATATATAGATATATATATATATATATATAGATGGGGTTGTAAGAGAAGTGAATGCGAGGGTCTTGGCAAGAGGTGTTGGGCTAAAAGATAAAGAAGCAAATACAAAGTGGGAGTTGTCACAGTTGCTTTTTGCTGATGACACTGTGCTTTGGGAGATTCTGAAGAGAAGCTGCAGAGGTTGGTGGATGAATTTGGTAGGGTGTGTAAAAGAAGAAAATTGAAAGTGAATATAGGAAAGAGTAAGGTGATGAGGATAACAAAAAGAATAGGTGACGAAAGATTGGATATCAGATTGGAGGGAGAGAGTATGGAGGAGGTGAATGTATTCAGATATTTGGGAGTGGACATGTCGGCGGATGGGTCTATGAAGGATGAGGTGAATCATAGAATTGATGAGGGAAAAGGGTGAGTGGAGCACTTCGAGTCTGTGGAGACAAAGAACCTTGTCCATGGAAGTAAAGAGGGAATGTATGAGAGTATAGTTATACCAACGCTCTTATATGGGTGTGAAGCATGGGTGATGAATGTTGCAACGAGGAGAAGGCTGGAGGCAGTGGAGATGTCATGTCTGAGGTCAATGTGTGGTGTGAATATAATGCAGAGAATTCGGAGTTTGGAAATTAGGAGGAGGTGCGGGATCACCAAAACGATTGTCCAGAGAGCTGAGGAGGGGTTGTTGAGGTGGTTTGGACATGTAGAGAGAATGGAACGAGACAGAGTGACTTCGAGAGTGTATAAATCTGTAGTGGAGGGAAGGCGGGGTAGGGGTCGGCCTAGGAAAGGTTGGAGGGAGGGGTAAAGGAAGTTTTGTGTGCGAGGGCTTGGACTTCCAGCAAGCATGTGTGAGCGTATTTGATAGGAGTGAATGGAGGCATATGGTTTTAATACTTGACGTGCTGTTGGAGTGTGAGCAAAGTAACATTTATGAAGGGATTCAGGGAAACCGGCAGGCCGGACTTGAGTTCTGGAGATGGGAAGTACAGTGCCGGCACTCTGAGGGAGGGGTGTTAATGTTGCAGTTTTATAACTGTAGTGTAAAGCACCCTTCTGGCAAGACAGTGATGGAGTGAATGATGATGAAAGTTTTTCTTTTTCGGGCCACCCTGCCTTGGTGGGAATCGGCCGATGTGTTAAAAAAAAAAATATATATATAAACAGTGGTACTGACTACGATGGTCCCAAACTCACCCTTTATGTAAGTTTATTTTTAAATGCTTTGTAAGTGTAATTTTGGGGTCTAAAAGGACTAGTCTATTTTACAACATTTCTTAAGGAGATAAATTCGTTTGGTAATGGCACTTGAACAGCATTCTGGAATGAAAAATATCGTAGTCGAGTACCACTTATAATATATATATATATGTCGTCGATTAGGTAAAACTGGTCAATTAGCAAGAACTCATCTGAAATTAAGTCCTTTCTAAAAATTTCTCTTATACGTTTAAAGATATATTTTTTTTCATTTATGTTAATGTAAGAATTTATAATTTTGTACCAAGAGAATCTTTGAAAACCTACCTAACCTTATTACAACAAGAGCAATTTAGTTTAGCCTAACCCAACTAAATATATTTTAGATACGTTAACATTAATTTAATAAAAACCAAACACAATGAAATATATTTTTTTCGTTATGTTCAGAATGATTTTGGCGAAATTATTGCATACACAAATTTTCACTTGTCTTATATGGCAAGGTGAGCGTTGCTATTTAAGCCAAAATCGCAAGTTTTACCTAATCGGCACGACATATATATATATATGGGATGGGTCCACCTCTGGTGTACATTGTGGGACCCATATATATATACTATATAATTTTCACGCAGCATCCTAAACTTTTCTGACTAAGCTAATGGTTTCCGCCACATTCTGAGGAAATACCTGTAGCGTCTTTTAAATTTCACTTCCTCGTCTTGAATACCCATTGCCTCAAGCATCCTGTAGGAAAAAATCATTACATCAGTTTCATTATTCTAGGTTGGCTTGCAGCTTATCTAGGCCTTGTTTTGCATGTCGGGGTGACTATTTAAAATGTGACTGCTCTCTCAAAATTAATACGTCTCCCTCCCCCCTCCCAGATAAAATCGTTGACATTTGGAAATGTCTCTTAAAATGTGAGAAGGTAAACAATACAAATTATGGTCCTTAATGTTAATAATAATAATAATAATAATAATAATAATAATACGTACTTATAATTGGCAGAGAGCATGCATAGTTCCTTTGTATAAAGGCAAAGGGGACAAAAGAGAGTGTAAAAATTAAAGGGGAACAAGTTTGTTGAGTCACAGGTAGTAGGTTGGTAGACAGCAACCGCCCAGGGAGGTACTACCGTCCTGCCAAGTGCCTGTAATTGTTTTACATGATGGTAGGATTGCTGGTGTTTTTTTTCTGTCTCATAAACATGCAAGATTTCAGGTATGTCTTGCTACTTCTACTTACTTTTAGGTCACACTACACATGCATGTACAAACATATATATACATACCCCTCTTCTATTTTTCTATTTTTCTTACTAGTTCTTGTTTATTTCCACTTATCTCCATGGGGAAGTGGAACAGAATTCTTCCTCCGTAAGCTATACGTGTCGTAAGAGGCGACTAAAATGCCAGGAACAAGGGGCTAGTAACCCATTCTCCTGTATATATTATTAAATGCAAAAGGAAACATTTTTGTTTTTCCTTTTGGGCCACCTCGCCTCGGTATACCTGGTAAAGTGTATGGTAGAGTTATTACTGAAAGACTTAAGAGTAAGACGGAGAGCAGGATAGCAGATGAACAAGGAGGCTTTAGGAAGGGTAGGGGGTGTGTAGACCAAGTGTTTACAGTGAAACATATAGGTGGCAGATGTTGCAAATGCATGGAATATGACGTAGGTTATTGAAAGCAGTGAAGAGTTTTTACGAGGATAGTGAGGCTCAGGTTAAAGTATGTAGGGTATGTAGGAGAGAGGGAGAGTATTTCCCAGGAAAATTAGGCCTTAGACAGGGATGTGTGATGTCACCATGGTTGTTCAATATATTTATAGATGGAGTTGTAAGAGATGTGAATACTCGGGTGTTGGCAAGAGGTGTGGGGTTAAAAGATAAAGAATCTAACACAAAGTGGGAGTTGTCACAGTTGCTCTTTGCTGATGACACTGTGCTTTTGGGAGATTCTGAAGAGAAGTTGCAGAGGTTGGTGGATGAGTTTGGTAGGGTATGTAAGAGGAAATAAAAAGTGAATACAGGATAGAGTAAGATGATGAGGATAACAAAAAATTAGGTAACAAAAGATTGGATATCAGATTGGAGGGATATTTGGGAATGGACGTGTCAGCAGATGGGTCTATGAAAGATGAGGTGAATCATAGAAATGACGAGAGGAAAAAGGTGAGTGGTGCACTGAGGAGTCTGTGGAGACGAAGAACTTTATCCATGGAAGAAAAGAGGGGAATGTATGAGAGTATAGTTATACCATCAATCTTATGTGGGTGTGAAGCATGGGTGGTGAATGTTGCTACAAGGAGAAGGCTGGAGACAGTAGAGATGTCATGTCTGAGGGCAATGTGTGGTGTGAATATAATGCAAAGAATCCGTAGTTTGGAGATTAGGAGGAGGTATGGGATTACCAAAACTATTATCCAGAGTGCTGGGGAAGGGTTACTGAGGTGGTTCGGACATGTAGAGAGAATGAAACAAAATAGAATGACTTCGAGTGTATAAATCTGTAGATGAGGGAAGGCAGGGATCGGTCTAGGAAAGGTTGGAGGGAGGGGGTAAAGGTGGTTTTGTGTATGAGGGGTTGGACTTCCAGCAAGCATGCGTGAGCGTGCTAGATAGGAGCGAATGGAGACAAATGGTTTTTAGGACTTGACGTGCTGTTGGAGTGTGAGAATGAGAAAGGTAACATGAAGGGATTCAGGGAAACCGGCAGGCCGGACTTGAGTCCTGGAGATGGGAAGTACAGTGCCGGCACTCTGAAGGAGGGGTGTTAATGTTGCAGTTTTATAACTGTAGTGTAAGCACGCCTCTGGCAAGACAGTGATGGAGTGAATGATGAAAGTTTTTCTTTTTCGGGCCACCCTGCCTTGGTGGGAAACGGCCGATGTGTTACTAAAAATAATAATAATGAAGTAGTGGGAAGTACAATGCCTGCACTTTAAACGAGGGGTTTGGGATATTGGCTGTTTGGAGTGACATCTAAACTGTCGTATTGTATCGGGTACCTCTGCAAAGACAGTGATTATGTGTGAATGACGGTGAAAGTGTTTTTTTTTGGGTCACCCTGCCTCGGTGGGAGACGACCGACGTGTTAATAATAATAATAATAATTTTATTATTTCTGCAGTATACAGGTAATGTAGCTTACACGTAATAAAATATTGTTAGTTATAAAAGAAAGTCACTGACATGCTGTGCACTTCACTACCATAGTGCTGGTGGACCTCATGCATGGGACTAGAGATCAAGAATATATAGCTAACTTTTAAAATGTCTCAAGTTGATGTTTCAATGGACCAAATTTTTATACAGGATTATAGGTGAATGTGACCACCCGTGAGAATATGTCTGAAACGCAGTTACAAGGAAACTCTCGTGGTAGAGCATCACTTTATTATGATTCAAGGGTAAACATTGGGATATTCTTAAATCATTATTCTGAAAAAAAATAGAGCATTCGGGTGGATTTGGTTAACATTTATGTAAGACACATGAGGTAACTAAAAAAAATATCGAGATGCTTCTCTCACTGCCTGTGTGTGTTTTCTTACATGGTGTTAAACCACCATTATATGCTTCTATCTCACAAGAAAGATACAAGTAATCGCTGATATTACATCAAATCATAATTATAATAATGTAACTTACCGACTACTGGGAATAACCACGGTAACACTGGAGTAATTTCAGGCACCCTCAAAAAAATTAAATTACGAATCACCATCAAAAATTTCTCCTTACGTTTGTTTGACCTTGGAGAGGAACCGTGATGCTGCCTCTTCACCCTCAATTTTTCTTAATTTAATGAAGGCAGACCAGGAGGAGAACTCCTTCAAGATGATTTCCAGGGTTACATCTCTCTCAACATAGAATTTGTTTTCACTGGATCTGTAAAAGATTACATAAAATATTATACGAAAATCAAAGAGTATAACACGACAAGATTTATAGCTATCCTACGATGTCCCGTAGCTCGGTTGGTAGCGCACTCGCCTCACACACTGAAGTCCGTGGTTCGATCCCCGGTACGGGTGGAAACATTTGGGCGTGTTTCCTTAAGACACCTGCTGTCCATGTTCACCTAGCAGTAAGTAGGTACTTGGGTGTTAGCCGACTGGTGTGGGTCGCATCCTACCTGGAGTCTACCTGGAGGGCATTCCAGGGATCAACGTCCTCGCGGCCCGGTCTATGGCCAGGCCTCCTGGTGGATCAGGGCCTGATCAACGAGGCTGTTACTGCTGGCTGCACGTAGTCCAACGTACGAACCACAGCCCGGCTGATCTGGCATTGACTTTAGGTATCTGTCCAGCTCCCTCTTGAGGACAACCAGGGGTCTACTGGCAATACCCCTTATGGCTGGTGGGAGGCTGTTGAACAGTCTTGGGGCCCAGACACTTATTATGTTTTCTCTTAGTGTACCAGTGGCGCCCCTACTTTTCACTGGGGGTACGTTGCACCGCCTGCCAAGACTTTTGCTTTCGTATGGAGTGATTTCTGTGTGCACATTAGGTATCAGTCCCTCCAGAATCTTCCAGGTGTAGATTATGATATATCTCTCTCGCCTGCGCTCCAGTGAATGTATGTCTAGTGCTTCCAGGCGTTCCCAGTACTGTAGTTAAGGTGTTTGATAGAACTTATACGTGCAGTAAAGGTTCTCTGTACATTCTCTAGATCTGCAATTTCACCTGCCTTGAATGGGGATGTTAATGTATAGCAATATTCCAGCCTAGAGAGAACAAGTGATTTAAAAAGGATCATCATTGGCTTAGCATCTCTTGTCTTGAATGTTCTCATTATCCATCCTATCAGTTTCCTCGCAGATGTGATAGTGGCATTGTTGTGGTCCTTGAAGGTGAGGTCTTCGGACATTACCACACCCAGGTCCTTCACATTACTTTTCCGCTCTATTGTGTGATTAGAGTTTGTAGTATACTCAGTCCTATCTATTATTTCCTCCAGTTTTCCATAACGGAGTAGTTGGACTTTGTCTTCATTGAATAACTGTATGGTGGTCCTAGACCGCAGACTGAGCAGCCATTTAGGAGCCAAGACCTTTTTATTTAAGTTACGATATCGAATTCATAACATCTGTTTATTGTGTAGTAGTCACTAATATTAAGACAGGTTGTGAGGGGAAGAGACTGTCTAGTTCCATATGCTGATATTTTCAGTTAATTTAACTTGTGTAATTAAATGGGAGATACAGAATTTATCAAAGAGAGGAAAGCTAGCTTATAATAATTCAGGCATAATATTATCAATGCGTTTATTTATGTTACTAACTTTATGTCATTATTTGGAGAAGTGCTCAATCCGTAGTGGCAATCATATATGATTCAAAGAAAAGGAAGGCAGCTCAAATTCTCTGGATCAAGAGCCCTTCACCAGCATTCAGGCATTACTCTTGATGGGATATGTTTATTAATTCAATATACTATGTTGGAATTCACAAATTACCCGCTCTTAGGAGAGGTAAAGTAATGACGACCTTACAGTTCAAACTGGACCATTAACAAGTCACACTAAAGTGAGAAGTGAAGAAGGCAAGAATATCTACGAGAGTAGGCGGAAGGAGAGAGAATTACTGGAAGTAGAAGTGGTGGCGGGGAGGCGGGAGGAGCAGCTGTTGCTGTTGTAGTAGTAATAGTAGTAATATTATTGAAAGCAGTTGTAGAAGTGGTAGTAATGCAGCAGTGGTAGATGTAGAAATAAGAAAGGAGAGAAATAGTATAAGTGAAAAACTAGAAAATAAAAATATTGCAGATAGTGGAGTGGTAAAGAAGAAATGGTAATAGTAATGGTGGTCGTAGTACATTACAAGAAGAGAACAGAGGAGCACTGCAGGAGAGTTACTGGCCCACGGGAATAGCACAAAAAACCTGCTAGACAAAACCGCATATACAGAACTCTAAACTTCATTGAAGTATTCAGTCACATGCGGCCTTGTAAAATGCCAAGTCTCGACGCTGAGTCCCTCTACACTAATGTTCTTCTTAATGATTTTAATTTTATTAAAGTGAAGGCCAACGCTGCTGATGTCTTGGTTGATATTATTCGCTGTTATGTGGACTCAAATACTTTTTTCCTTTCAAGGTAAATACGTATTCTCAAACCTTTCTTGTGGCTACTGGCTCTCCACTATCCCCTGTTATTGCTGACCTTTATATGGAGTATTTCAAAACTGCTTTAATTCCTAGTACTGGGTTAGGCCTTTCCAGCTCCGCTATATAAATAATATCTTTGCTCGTTGGCCACATGACTCTAATCTCTTCCAACCTTTTCTGGTTGCCCTTAACAACCTTCCTCCTTCCACCAAGTTCTAAGCTGAATCTAATGCTTCCTATCCCTCGGTGACAGGCTTTTCTTTTTTCGTTTATCGCAAGCCAATGTACAATGGTATGTACATTTTGTACTTTTCATACCATTCTCCATTTGCTAATAAAAGTTAGTTTTCCTCTCTTCACGCCCTTCACATCTACGGCCTTAATTTCTCCACTAAGAAATTTTCACTCTTAAAAATCTAATCCTGACACAGATAAAACATTCAGGTCCTCAAGATTTTTTTCGCACTGTCGCCCAACACAGGATTTTAAAAATAAAACTGGATACACATATTATTCTATATGTGAGTGTGCGGGGAGGGGGAGGGGGGGGTGAAATCGACCAATAAGCAGACATTACCAGAGACCAAACCTCAAGTCTTACCTGACCACTTGTTCCTCAGATGAAAATGCTGGGAGAGTTGAATACTCGGTAAATAGATGCTTATGGTTCTCAGGAAAGTACTTGTACAACTCCCTTCCCAGCTGTCAAATAAAAGTTATTTTGATTACAAAGTGATTTGAACAAGGCAAAATAAATATTAGTTATCATGGAGTTGTTTTCAGTGTATGTGATGTGTTTATTACGCCGAGCATGCGGCATGCGGCTGCGGTCGCGGCTTATAAAGCAATGATTTGTTTTTGTAAAAGAAGCAGAGTGTAAATTCATTAAAGATGGTATACAATAACGATAAGTTTATAAATAAGACACATGTACAACACCTGGGTATCTTTATTGCAAGTATTGCACAAGTATATTTATTGCAAGTGTTGCACAAGTATCTTTATTGCAAGTGTTGCACAAGTATCTTTATTGCAAGTGTTGCACAAGTATCTTTATTGCAAGTGTTGTACATGTGTCGCGTGGGTCTTCCAGCTGTATAAAAGGAAAGATACACTACACAAGTGTATATATGATACTGACACGACACATGTATCTTTATTGCAAGTGTTGTACATGTATCTTTATTGCAATTGTACATGCATCTTTATTGCTAGTGTTGCACATGTATCTATTGCAAGTGTTACATAAGTATCTTTATTGTAAGTGTTATACATGTATCTATTGCAAGAACTGCACATGTATCTTTATTGCAAGTGTTGTACAGGTATCTTTATTGCAAGTGTTACACATGTATCTTTATTGCAAGTGTTACACATGTATCTTTATTGCAAGTGTTGTACATGTATCTTTATTGCAAAGTGTTGCACATGTGTCTTTATTGCAAATGTTGTACATGTATCTTCATTGCAAGTGTTGCACATACATCTTCACCACAAGTGTTGCACATACATCTTCACCACAAGTGTTGCACACATATCTTCACCACAAGTGTTGCACACATATCTTCACCACAAGTGTTGCACATACATCTTCACCACAAGTGTTGCACATACATCTTCACAGCAAGTGTTGCACGTGTATCTTAATCCTAAACCCGTAAATTCATTGTTGCAGCAAATTCAAGAGAAATATTTCTATATCTGTACCTTTATTATATTTCATTACTTAATTCTACCCAATTCCTCTTCCTTTTCCTATTATTACCAGCTGTATGACCAACAATACAGAGACAGTATTAGTATTGGAAGAATTACCGACAATATTTTAAATTCTTGAAAGGTCCAGTAATACGGAAAATATTTTCGCCAGTTTCCTACTGTTGAATTTTGGGTTTAGAGGGAATGGGTTGAGTTTCTAAAGTGCTCGGTATAGAAGTATTCATATTTTTTTCAGTCCCGGGATAACTGTGCTCTTGGTAGCAGTGTTGCTAGGTAGGGAGATACGGGTGATATGCTTCTACTGCTGGCCTCTCTAACCGACTGCTGGTGACTGAGGCCAGGTACACAAGCTGATCATTAAGACACAGGTGCAACATCTAACTCAAATCTTTTATTCCTGGTTCTTATTTGATTCGATATTCTCAGTGCTGTATTTATATCGTTTTTGTTTATGGCCATCATCCACATATACTTCCTCTCGTTCTACGTGGTATCCCCTCTCGTTCTACGTGGTATCCCCTCTCATTCTACATCAACGTGAGGAACAAACACATGTTATCCTTTAATGTTTCTTCCTTCTTTACAAATATTATCATTAACTCCACTTCGATATTCTCCACAGAAAGCTCACTGATGAACACAACCTTCCTCTGCCTTGATAACATAGCACTGGTGGACCTTCGAGTTTTGGCACGACCATGAGTAGTCCTTTAAGCTCTGCCCAGGCCAACCTCTTTATGGAAAACCTAGAGACTGAAGGCTATTGTTCCACAGTCTCAGACATCATCACATGGCTCCAGTATGTTGACGATATTCAAGTTTTCTACCCCAGATGTCTACACATACACAAGCTCCTACATAATATCAACAACATAGAGTCAACCATTAAGTTTACAATTGAACTCAGAGGTAAACGTAAGTTTTCCTTCGACACTCTTCCTTCAAGGTTTATGAGAAGCCTACCAACAAAGTCGTCCTCACACTACGACTCTCGTACCAAAGCGGAGTGGTCATAGAATTATTCGTGAAGGCTCTGCATATTTCATGTTCTGATTTCTTGGAAAAAATGTGACTACACTAATCAAACATTTAATCGTCTTCACTTCCCATTTTATTTTATCGGGGAATCCAGACACAGAGCTCAATCCACTACACAATCCACCGACCGCTAGATGTAACCAAAAATTTATGCAGCTACACGCAGCACACGGACTCTTGCCTGAAGTAACATCGAAGTCGCCCCTACTGTCGCTCTTCAGTCGGTGACCTCGCCAAGTCCTCATTTAATGTTCCCGCTAAAGAAATGGGAGTATAAGCGTTCCTTGAGGGCAGTACAAGTTTTACGTGAGGTAAACTAGGAGAGATTTATCATCAAGAATTATGAACACACGGGCGCTTGCAACAGGGATGATACTAGCAACATTTGTTTCATACACGCCCCGATGGCATGGTGGCTAGCGCTCTTGCTTCACGCACGGAGGGCCCGGGTTCAATTCCCGGTGGGGCAGAAACATTTCGAAGTGTTTCCTTACACACATACATACAACAGGCCTAGTGTCTAATTGACATGTGCCTAGGACAAAATGGTAACTAACACTTCTAGAAACAAAGAGGGACATTTTCTACGCTGGAAACATGCTAAATTAATCTACAGGGAGCCAGATTTGAGGTGCTGCCAGTGCCCTGAAGTCACTCATCGCCACCCCATCAGCATCATTTAAAGAGCTGGCAGTGATAACACTTCCACAACCTCAGCTCATATCATCTTAAAACATAGTATTATGAGGCTGCCACATGACAGCAGTAAGATAAACTCTTTCACTTGCGGGGACCTGCACTCGACTACCACTACTGCTGCTACTCTCTCCGGCCACCCTCATACTAGTAAAGTAAGTACTACTCATGTATTTGAACCAATTAAGGTTCCAGGAATAGAACGTCTTCAATAAAGGTGTCCTCTGGGTATATATTCATGTCCATTTTCCTTGACATACTTGTAGATATGTACTTTCTAAATTTCTGAGTGGATGAGCTTCATTATTGACTGGATTAAGATCTGTGACTTTGTATTGTTGGAACAACTTAATGACTTTGCACTGCACTGTATGTTCTTCATGAAAAAAACACTACCTGTCAGGGTCATACATCGACAAAATTCTGACAAGAAATATTTTCGTTATTTAAAATAGAAACAGTGAACGTTTCATCCATGGAGTTTGTTGACACTGTTCAGGGATCAATATTGCCCCTTAAGGGGACAGTATTGATCTTCCAGCACACCCACCTTCAAGGATAAAATTAGCACTTTAAATAATAGGCCAGAAAACAATCAAGCAAATAGCCCAATGAATACAAAACTGAAACTCAAAACCACTTGTACAACTAAAACACAACACTGTCATTACCTCTTCGACAGTTGACTCATAGCTTTTGCCATCATAAATAGGATCACAGCCAAAATAACAATAGCAGGCAAAAACTCCTCCTGGCTTCAGCACTCGTTCTACCTGCCAAAACAATAATACTTTATATTAGTGACAGAAAAAACCCGCAAGATTCAGATGTGATGCAATGAGCACAAACCAGCCAGAAGTTTACGTCAGCCTTTTCGTTATTAACGGAGATTCGACAGATGAATATGAGATTCTAAACTAAAAGGTTTGTGTTTGTGTTGATTCTCTATATTAACAAAATTCACACAATCTACTATACAATATATTATTTTTATTTATTTCTGAACTATGCAAAATCTGACATCCTCTGAGCTGAAGCACAGAGGAATGCTGTATGATCATAGAGGGCTACAAGTCTCGTGAATTTCGATGAGTGGAGATGTGTGCGGCACACCAACGGTAGCTCACAAGATGGCTGACTGGTTGTGACGTTGGTGTTGTTGATGCTGTTGTAACACCAACCAAGTCACGGACGTCACGACACTCAAACGCCACAGTCACGGAGCAACCAAACGACGCCAACCAGTCAAGACGCAACGTCACGAGACGCCAACCAAGTCACGAGACACCAACTACGTCACGAGGCCTGGTCATCGAGAGAGCCGCGGGGGCGTTGACCCCCGGAACACCCGCCAGGTAGACACGGTCAACAAGCTCTGGTGAGCATGAATCTTTACCACACTTCACTCAACTAGCTTCAAATCTGCATAAAATCCAGCTCCTGAGCTTCTTGAGGGTATTGCAGCAACTGTGTCGTGAAGGAGTTGAGCTGCTGATTCTCTGCATCTTCGAAGTTTTGGTGTACAAGAGGCCGGGATTATTTGGGAGGAGGCTGCCTCTCATGCCACAACATAGTTAAATATGAGACTACGCAAGAGATTCACTTAATTTTAATACCTGGGATCCTTGGAATAATAATAATGATAATAATAATCTTTATTTCTACAGCCCTGATCCACCATGAGGCCTGGTCACAGATCGGGCCGCGGGGGCGTTGACCCCCGGAACCCTCTCCAGGTAAACAAGTACAAGGTATAGAGGCCTAGCTGACATCAATGACATACTACTATACAGAAAGCCCCTTGTTATACCTGGAGATACCTGGAGAGGGTTCCGGGGGTCAACGCCCCCGCGGCCCGGTCTGTGACCAGGCCTCATGAAAATCATCGTCCCCGGGTGGGCTCGAACCACCAACCTTTCGGTTAACAGTCCGAACGCGCTAACCAATTGCGCATTTCGGGCAAATTAGGTTAAGTTTGTCCCCAGGATGCGACCCACACCAGTCGACTAACACCCAGGTACATATTTTACTGCTAGGTGAACAGGGACAACAGGTATCTTAAGGAAACATGTTTCCACCCGTGCCGGTGATCGAACCACGGACCTCAGTGTGTGAACTGAATGCGCTAACAATCGAGCTACGGGACACCTCATGTATGTAATTCATGACTCTACCCCAACACGTGTCCTTCTGAATTTCAATAATAATTTGTATATTTAAATTGTTGTACCTCTTTATAGAAAGTCTCCAAATTAAACCAGTGGACAGAAACACAGCAAGTGAGCAGCTCAGTAGATTCAGTCTCCACAGGCAGGTGCTCTGCTATCTCACGTCTGTGGAAAAATAAAATCATCAATATTTTTCATACTGTTATAAAATAAGGACTGAATAAATAATTAGAGCTTTTTTGAAAGATAAGGAACAAATATAAAATAATAAGAAGAAGAACATAAGAATGGAGGAACACTGCAGAAGGCCTACTGGCCCATACAATAATAAGTAGTAGGTAGTAGGTTGGTAGTCAGCAGCCGCCCAGGGAGGTACTACCGTCCTGCCAAGTGAGTGTAAAACGAAAGCCTGTATTTGTTTTACATGATGGTAGGATTGCTGGTGTCTTTTTTCTGTCTCATAAACATGCATGATTTCAGGTACGTCTTGCTACTTCTACTTACACTTAGGTCACACTACGCATACATGTACACGTTTATGTATACACACTCATCTGAGTTTGCTTTGATTTTATCTTAATAGTTCTTGTTCTTATTGTTTTTCCTTTCATATCCATGGGGAAGTGGAATAAGAATCTTTCCTCCGTAAGCCATGCGTGTTGTAAAAGTCAACTAAAATGCCAGGAACAATGGGCTAGTAACCCCTTTTCCTGTATAGATTTACTAAAAAGAAAAAGAAGAAAACCGTCAAAGTGGGATGTTTGAATGTGCGTGGATGTTGTGCGAATGATAAGAAAGAGATGATTGTAGATGTTATGAATGAAAAGAAGCTGGATGTCCTGGCTTTAAGTGAGACAAAGCTGAAGGGGGTAGGAGAGTTTCAGTGGGGAGAAATAAATGGGATTAGGTCAGGGGTTTCAAATAGAGTTAGAGCTAAAGAAGGAGTGGCAATAATCTTGAATAATCAGTTGTCGCAGGTAAAGAGGGAATATAAATGTATAAATTCAAGATTATGTGGAGTAAAATAAAGGTTGGATGTGAAAAGTGAGTTATAGTAAGTGTTTATGCACCTGTAGAAGAGAGAAGTGTAGAGGAGAGAGAGATTTTGGGAAATGTTGAGTGAGTGTGTGGGGAGTTTTGAACCAAGTGAGAGAGTAATTGTGGTTGGGGATCTTAATGTTGTGGAGGGAGTAGTAGGTAAATTTGGGGTGCCAGGGGTAAATGTAAATGGGGAACCATTATTTGAGCTATGTGTAGAAAGAGGTTTCGTAATAAGTAATACATGTTTAATGAAAAAGAGGATAAATAAATATACAAGGTATGATATAGCACGTAATGAAAGTAGTTTGTTAGATTATGTATTGGTGGATAAAAGGTTGAGGGGTTGGCTTCAGGATGTACATGTTTATAGAGGGGCAACGGATATAACAGATCATTATTTGGTTGTAGCTACAGTTAGAGTAAAAGGTAGATGGGACAAAAAGAAAATGGCAACAGCAAGTAAGAGAGAGGTAAAAGTGTATAAACTAAGGGAGGAGGAAGTTAGGGTGAGATTTAAGCAACTATTGGCAGAAAGGTGGGCTAGTGCAAGTATGAGTAGTTGGGGGTTGAAGAGAGTTGGGATAGTTTTAAAAATGCAGTATTAGAATGTGGGGCAGAAGTTTGTGGCTATAGGAGGGTGGGTGCAGGAGGAAAGAGGAGTGAGTGGTGGAATGAAGAAGTAAAGGGTGTGATAAAAGAGAAAAAGGTAGCTTATGAGAGGTTTTTACAAAACAGAAGTATTAATAGAAGAGCAGAGTATATGGAGAGTAAAAGAAAGGTGAAGAGAGTGGTGAGAAAGTGCAAAAGAAGAGCAGATGAAAGAATGGGAGAGGCTCTGTTAAGAAATTTTGCTGAAAACAAGAAAAATTTTTGGAGTGAGATAAACAAGGTAAGAAAGCCTAGGGAACGAATGGGTTTGTCAGTTAAAAACAGAGTAGGGGAGTTAGTAGATGGGGAGCTGGAGGTATGGGTAGATGGCGGGAATATTTTGAGGAACTTTTAAATGTCGATGAAAAAGGAGAGGCGGTAATTTCATGCACTGGCCAGGGAGGTATAACATCGTTTAGGAGTGAAGAAGAGCAGGATGTGAGTGTGGGGGAGGTGCGTGAGGCATTACGTAGAATGAAACGGGGTAAAGCAGCTGGAACTGATGGGATCATGACAGAAATGTTAAAAGCAGGGGGGATATAGTGTTGGAGTGGTTGGTATTGTTGTTTAATAAATGTATGAAAGAGGGGAAGGTACCTAGGGATTGGCAGAGAGTATGTATAGTTCCGTTATATAAAGGGAAGGGGGATAAAAGAGATTGTAAGAATTATAGGGAAATAAGTTTACTGAGTATACCAGGTAAAGTGTACGGTAGGGTTATTGTTGAAAGAATTAGAGGTAAGACAGATAGTAGGATTGCAGATGAGCAAGGAGGCTTTAGAGTGGGTAGGGATGTGTAGATCGTGTTTACATTGAAGCATATATGTGAACAGTATTTAGATAAAGGTACGGAAGTTTTCATTGCATTTAAGGATTTAGAAAGGCATATGATAGAGTGGATAAGGGAACAATGTGGCAAATGTTGCAAGTGTATGGAATAGGTAGTAAGTTACTGAAGGCTGTAAAGAGTTTTTATGAGGATAGTGAAGCTCAGGTTAGGGTGTGTAGGAGAGGAGAGAGGGAGATTACTTCCCGGTAAAAGTAGGTCTTAGACAGGGCTGTGTAATGTCACCATGGTTGTTTAATATATTTATAGCTGGAGTTGTAAAAGAAGTAGATGCTACGGTGTTGGGGAGAGGAGTGGGATTAAATTATGGGGAATTAAATATAAAATGGGATTTGACACAGTTACGTTTTGCTGATGATACTGTGCTTATGGGAGATTCTAAAGAAAAGTTGCAAAGGTTAATGGACGAGTTTGGGAGTGTGTGTAAAGGTAGAAAGTTAAAAGTGAACATAGATAAGAATAAGGTGATGAGGGTATCAAACGATTTAAATAAAGAAAAATTGGATATCACATTGGAGAGAGGGATTATGGAAGAAGAGAATGTTTTCAGATATTTGGGAGTTGATGTGTCAGCGGATGGGTTTATGAAGGATGAGGTTAACCATAGAATTGATGAAGGAAAAAAGGTGAGTGGTGCATTGAGGTATCTGTGGAGACAAAAAACGTTATCCATGGATGCAAAGAAGGGAATGTACGAAAGTATAGTGGTACCAACACTCTTATATGGATGTGAAGCATGGGTTGCAAATGCTGCAGCGAGGAGGAGGCTGGAGGCAGTTCAGATGTCCTGTCTAAGGGCAATGTGTGGTGTAAATATTATGCAGAAAATTCGGTGTGGAAATTAGGAGGTGTGGAGTTAATGAAAGTATTAGTCAGAGGGCTGAAGAGGGGTTGTTGAGGTGGTTTGGTCATTTAGAGAGAATGGATCAAAGTAGAATGACTTGGAGAGCGCATAAATCTGTATAAATCTGTCCCGCGACCCACACCAGTCAGCTAACACCCAGGTACCTATTTATTTACTGCTAGGTGAACAGGGACAGTAGGTGTCTTATGAAAACACGCCCTGATGTTTCCACCCGTACCGAGGATCGAACCACGAACCTCAGTGTGTGAGCTGAGTATTCTAGCTACAAATGAAGCCCCACTTGTAGATGAAGAGGTCGTGTGTCACCCCTCTGTTCATTACCCGTCAGGGGCTACAACTGTGTTGTGTATGTGTAAACACGACTACCTTAGATTCTCATGTGTTGCAACCCCAAGTTGCCACACAGTGATTAGGTGCCAAATATTTCATGTTATTTACTGGGAGGCACTTAGCCTGTAAGTGGTAGTAGGTTACCTAGATTTGTCAGGAAACAGGATTAAGTATTTCCTGACGCGGGACTTAGTCATATGATGAGCCGCCGCTGGAGCTTGGTCATCTGACCGAAGCCTTCCGCTGGCTTACCGGTCCACTCCCTTTAAAAATTATGGTTATGATTATAACCATTTTTTAATAGGTAAGGAGAGGTAGTCAAGGAAAATACGCAGTGAGTCACAGGGGTTGTGGTTGAGTGACGCCAGGGTCAGCATGGGAAGTCCCAGTGTTAGTCTTCTTATATCATTCTGAAGGTTAATGGTTGTCACTGGTATGTCTCAGTATGAGTGTCGTGGGAGAGTAGGACGCTGGTATGTCTCAGTATGAGTGTCGTGGGAGAGTAGGACGCTGGTATGTCTCAGTATGAGTGTCGTGGGAGAGTAGGACGCTGGTATGTCTCAGTATGAGGTGTCGGTATGGGAGAGTAGGACGCTGGTATGTCTCAGTATGAGTGTCGTGGGAGAGTAGGACGCTGGTATGTCTCAGTATGAGTGTCGTGGGAGAGTAAGACGAGATAAAACACTGCTGTCCATCCGCTTAATAACAATAATAGTTCACTGTTGTCAGGACATTAAAATGGATGACTGAAAACGAACCTTAATGAACGATATAGATTTTTCTAGAGTACTCGGTGGACCCTTTTTTATGTTACTGCGTCAAAAATAATATAGTTTTTTTGTTATATTTAATTTACTGAGTATACTAAGACAGGGCAAGTCAGTGTCAACAACAATGAGACATAAGAGCGGCTCTGGGTCCGGCCACACTCCCCACTTCAGCAAGCAGGTGCCTGTTTTATCTAACATTTGTTTAATATTGTATACAATATACATAATTAAGGGATTCCCAAGCATTTATATTAATGTGCCTCGTCTGCGTCGTGGCTAATTAATATGACTAATAATTACTAAATTCTGTCAGCATGGGAGACGAGATAAATTTACATTTTCATGGTGGTTGACTTATTCTGTAATTTGATGATATATAGTATAGTTCCATTGTTCCCGCATACTAAATGATATACAAACTAGGTTATGTGTGTGTTAGGGTGAGCACCTTGCCTGCATATTTACAGAGTGTAAGAGAGTAACAGCAGCACATATGTACTTCTCAGATGGAAGCTATACCAATCCGGGTACAACATATATTCTTAAGATATATGCACATACACCTCTCATACATACCAGTAGAAATGTTCTAAATTTAAAATATGCCATAAGAAATAGCTATCCTTAGTAAATTTAACCTTCAAAATGTTTTCGTTGTTAAAACATTTAATGACTTAAATATGAGGGTAAATAATTTTACTGATATATCCACTCTGTTATGCCTTTTATGGGTGTTGAGAGTTTTCCTATTTCCGCAGCCAGGCCCTGAGCCAGGCTTGTTAGGTTCTTGCTTGGTCAATCAGGCTGTTGCTACTGGCGGTCCACTGGGCCACATATCCGTCACAGAATGGTTGATTTGGCACTTGGCGGAGGAAACTGTCGAGTTTTCTCTTGAGTAATTCTTCACTTATTTCAGCAGTTTCTGATATGATATGTTAGAAAACTGAGGCCACGATGTTGATACAACATTCTCTTATTGGGTCAATGGTGCCCCTGCTTTTCACTTGTTTATTCTACATTTTCTCTCATGTATCTCACTACAGTATGGGGTTATAGCAGTATGCAAATTTGGGACCAGGCCCTTAACCACCTTCCACATATATATTATCATATATCTTTCCACAGCTCCAGCGACTATATATTTAGGACTTTGAGATGTTCCCAGTAATTTAAATGCTTTAATGGCTCTAAGCGGGCTGTAAATAGTCTCTGTATCTCTTCCATTCTGATATATCTCCTGGTCTGAACGGGGCTGTTTTAATTATTAAGGGGAACCAAGAAATTAAAATTCAAAATATACAGAAAACCAGCAAATAACTGCTCTTATGTACACTATTATTCTTCACATCATGACAGTTCATAGCTGAAGAAATTTTTGAAGATTTATGAAACAGCGAACGATCTAAAATACCTAAAAAAATTTATTGACAAATCTTTCAAAATTGCCTAAAACACATTTTAGAATTCAAGAAGCAAACCATACCACGGGTGGTGCGTTGAGGTATCTGTGGAGACAAAAAACGTTATCTATGGAGGCAAAGAAGGGAATGTATGAAAGTATAGTGGAACCAACACTCTCATATATCCTTGGTGAGGCCTCATCTAGATTATGCTGCACAGTTCTGGTCACAGTATTACAGAATGGATATAAATGCACTGGAAAAGGTACAAAGGAGGATGACAAAGTTGATCCCATGTATCAGAAATCTTCCCTATGAAGATAGACTGAGGGCCCTGAATCTGCACTCTCTAGAAAGGCGTAGAATTAAGGGGGATATGATTGAGGTGTATAAATGGAAAACAGGAATTAATAAAGGGGATGTAATTAGCGTGCTAAAAATATCTAGTATTGACAGGACTCGCAGCAATGGTTTTAAATTGGAAAAATTCAGATTCAGGAAGGATATAGGAAAGCACTGGTTTGGTAATAGAGTTGTGGATGAGTGGAACAAACTCCCGAGTACAGTTATAGAGGCTAAAACGTTGTGTAGTTTTAAAAATAGGTTAGATAAATACATGAGTGTGTGCGGGTGGGTGAGAGTTGGACCTGACTAGCTTGTGCTACTAGGTCAGATGCCGTGCTCCTTCCGTAAGTGAATGTGACCTGACCTGACTGGGTTGGGGCATTGGCTTAAGCCGGTAGGAGACTTGAACCTGCCTCGCATGGGCCAGTAGGCCTGCTGCTTTGTTCCTTCTTTCTTATGTTCTTATATGGGTGTGAAGCTTGGGTTGTAAATGCTGCAGCAGGAGGCGGCTGGAGGCAGTGGAGATGTCCTGTCTAAGGGCAATGTGTGGTGTAAATATTATGCAGAGAATTCGGAGTGTGGAAATTAGGAGGTGTGGAGTTACTAAAAGTATTAGTCAGAGGGCTGAAGAGGGGTTGAGGTGGTGTGGTCATTTAGAGAGAATGGATCAAAGTAGGACTTGGAGAGCGTATAAATCTGTAGGGGAAGGAAGGAGGGGTAGAGGTCGTCCTCGAAAAGGTTTGAGGGGGTTAAGGTGGTTTTGTGGGCGAGGGGCTTGGACTTCCAACAAGCGTGTGTGAGCATGTTAGATAGGAGTGAATGGAGACGAATGCTTTTTGGGACCTGACGAGCTGTTGGAGTGTGAGCAGGGTAACATTTTGTGAAGGAATTCAGGAAACCAGGTTATTATAGATTTAGCCGGACTTGAGTTCTGGAAATGGGAAGTACAATGCCTGCACTTTAAAGGAGGGGTTTGGGATAGTGACAGTTTGGTTGAACTATTCTAAACTGTCGTATCTGAGCTCCTCTGCAAACACTGTGATTATATATGAGTGTGGTGAAAGTGTTGAATGATGACGAAAGTATTTTCTTTTTTGGGATTTTCTTTCTTTTTGGGTTACCCTGCCTCGGTGGGAGACGGCCAGCTTGTTGAAAAAAAAAATATATATATGTAAACAGTGCTAGTCACGGCATTATGCCGCCCCTCCCTCACACATGTACCAAAACACAAACACATAAGAACATAAGAAAGGAGGAACACTGCAACAGGCCTACTGGCCCACACTAGGCAGGTCCATGTCAAAACCAACCCACGAACAAAAATATTTGTCATCCATCCCCAGCAGCACCCAAAGCAACCTTCACAACCCTCAAGCCTTCACAACCTCTGCAAGTCCTGCTCAAATCTAACCCACTCTCTCATAATATTATAGAAGGAAGTAACACTGCAGCAGGCCAACCGGCCCACACTAGGCAGGTCCCCCTCAAACCCTAAACCAATCCCACAAACAAAAACACCTTTCCAACCCAACTTCTACTCCATCCATGGAACAAGCTCCGATAATCAGGGCACTACCAAAGAGCGAACTGAAGGAGCTGAAGCACCCGGTCCATCACCAGGGCACTGAAGGAGCCGAAGCACCTGGTCCATCACCAGGGCACTGAAGGAGCCGAAGCACCTGGTCCATCACCAAGGCACTGAAGGAGCCGAAGCACCTGGTCCATCACCAGGGTACTGAAGGAGCCGAAGCACCTGGTCCATCACCAGGGCACTGAAGGAGCCGAAGCACCTGGTCCATCACCAGGGCACTGAAGGAGCCGAAGCACCTGGTCCATCACCAGGGACCTGAAGGAGCTGAAGCTCCTGGTCCATCACCAGGGCACTGAAGGATTATAATATATATATCTGAACACTGACTGAGGTTTTAATACTTGGTGCTGCGTCCTTTACGCTTAATCACGTCCCTCAGCCATGTAGGAAGACTTTCACACAAATTCTTGAGGGTTTGGGAGGTATATTATTCCATGCCTCATGTAGAGCAGCCTCCATCTGCAGGATAGAACTGATATCCATGTCCAATAAATTTCGCTTCACTATTGACCAGGTCTGGGGAATTGCCTGGCCAGTCATTAAAGAACCTCACTTCACAGTCCTTAAGCCACTGAACTACAGATTTGGCGGTATGACACGGTACACCGTCCTGCATAAAAACCGTAGCCCCACACTTGTCAAACGCCTCAGGTAAACTGTCACAATAACTCCAGGTAATTATACTGGTTTTTGGGAAGCACAATGAGTTCACCAACACTCTGAGCACTGAAACACCCCCAAACCATGAGCGAGTCTGGGTGTTTGGTGGTCCCACAGGTGTAGCTGGGTCTAGCGGGTCACTACCTCTGGGCCGGTACACGCCCCCCACGGTTACAAGTGACGGTGAAGGTTACTTCATCACTCCAAAGTACTTCAGACCACTGTTGAGGAGTCCAGTGAAGATATTTCTTTGCATAATCCAGCCTACATTTCTTCTATGGCTTGGAGAGGATCGGTTTCCTAACCTGGCAGTGACTACTGCAGCCCAGTTCTGTCACACGTCTGTTAACAGTTCTTACAGACACCTATGAGAGAAGATGTGGGTTCTTTCAATTCTCTAGCAGTTATCTTAGGTGTACTTTCTAACTGCTTCTTTAACACAGTTAAGGTACAAACATATTTCTTCGAGGGGCCAGGCCGAGGTTTGGCAGGTAACTCGACACCACCACCAGCCTTGAAACGCTGTACCCAGTTCCTCACTGAACGCTCACACACACCAACATTCTCCACTATTTCTTACGTCTGGTGCCCAGCTTTGTGAAGCCCTATGATTTGAGCTATAGTTTCAGGTGTTAAAGACTTCCTTTTACCCATAATCAAACATGTATAGCCCAAAAACCATGTAACTGGCCACCATGACTACAATACTACACACAATACCATGACTGCAACACTACACAATACCATGACTACAACACAAGTAACCTTGACTTAGAAAACTTATGACAACGTTTCGGTCCGTCCTGGACTAGTGTCAAGTCACTACTGAGAAAAAACCCATAGAGACCACAATGTAGGTTGGGAGAAAGGAGGGGAAAGGAGTAATAGTTGTAATGGTAGCAGAATCATCAGCAGCAGCAGTAGTGGTAGTGGTAGTAGTCGTAGTCGTAGTAGTAATGATAGCAGCAGTAGTAGCATATTTTATAAGCACACCTATGATAGACATTTGTACACAACATCAGAGGTACTAACTTGAAGGTGACATTGTGCTGTATACAGTTCTTAGTAGCAAGTAGCACTTGTTCCTGACTAACATCAACACCAATAACTTGCTGGAAGTAGTTGGTGTACATGTTAGTGTTCTGCCCTGAGCCACAACCCACGTCCACACACAGCTGTAGTGGCTCCACCTGTGAGAAGTTAACAATGTTAGTGTTCTGCCCTGAGCCACAACCCACGTCCACACACAGCTGTAGTGGCTCCTCCTGTGAGAAGTTAACAATGTTAGTGTTGTGACCTGAGCCACAACCCACGTCCACACACAGCTGTAGTGGCTCCTCCTGTGAGAAGTTAACAATGTTAGTGTTGTGACCTGAGCCACAACCCACGTCCACACACAGCTGTAGTGGCTCCACCTTTGAGAAGTTAACAATGTTAGTGTTGTGACCTGAGCCACAACCCACGTCCACACACAACTGTCGTGGCTCCACCTTTGAGATACGAAAGAATAGGTGGAGTACATCAACGGATGGATGGGTGATAGAAGAATGTAGTGGATGGTACCAACGGAAGCATGGGTGACAGTATAAGAATATGACGAATGATACCAACAAATGGATGAGTGATAATAATAATAATATAATATCTTTATTTCTACAAGTACATGTACAAGGTATACAGGCCTAGCTATATAGAAAGCCACTTGTTATGCTGAGCATTTCGGGCAAATTAGGTTAGTTTTGTCCCAGGATGCGACCCACACCAGTCCACTAACACCCAGTTACCCATTTTATACTGATGGGTGAACATGGACAGCAGGTGTCTTATGGAAACACGTCCCTAATATTTTCCAGCCGTACCGGAGATTCGAACTCCGGACCTCAGTATGTGAGCTGAGTGCGCTAGCGATCGAGCTACGGGACACCCCAAGCTAGAGGCAGAAACAGTGAGCAGATAAGGAACACCAGGAGGGAAAGATGGTTACAGTGATAAGAATACTGTGCGGTACAGTGCTCATGAACGCTTATCATAGTAAGATAGTTGTGGAGGGTTGATTAGAGCCTAGTGTTCTAGTGTTTCATGTGTGCTAGATAATCAGATAAAAAAAATAGTTAGAAACATAATCGGGGAGCACTCACATTCAAGTGGGTCATATTTAGGCCACCTCGTGGGCCTCGTATTAGACGACCGTGAATTGTGAAGGCACATCGAGCTGAATAAATGGTTTAGAAAACCGACAAGTTGATAAATGAGACACTTGTGCAACATTTGGGTATTTTTATTCTGGAAACGTTTCGCCAACCAGTGGTTTCATCAGTCCAGTGTAGAGAACAGTGGGCGATGAGGAGCTTAAATCTGTAGGCAAACATCGACTCCAGGCTGAGGGACTGATTACCTCAAACTCCTCGTGTTCCACCGTTCTCTACACTGGACTGAAGAATCCACTGGCTGGCGAAACTTATCTAGAATAAAAATACCCAAGTGTTGCACAAATGTCTCATTTATAAAGGCATATAGAGTTGAGATAGAGGGGGAAATACAGATGACGATGATAAATGTTCACTGGGAGCATAAGTTAACAGCATGGTAGGTCTAAGAGAAAGATGTTCTGTTCTGTTGTAGACTCACCGGTATAATCGCCCGGCCAGGGCCTTTTCCAAGAGGTGGCCCTGCCTTGGCTCCCTGTCGAGGGAGTGTCTCAGACCAATGTCTGCCATGGAAGGAGGTACTTGTACCTCCTAGCTGTCCCCAGGCCTAGCACCATCCCCCCCACGGGGCTAGGAGGGAGAAGCTAGGTACCTTGGACTACCACAAACCCCGCCTACACTCGGCTCGAAGGGTGTGGCAGCTGTATAGCAGCAGACGATGTCAGGAGGTGCAAAGGCAGCAAGAACTACAGGATCCTTTTGGAGTCACACCCCAGCTTTGGGCATTAAGCCAGAGCGCTGGGGAAGCTCAAGAATGCCTCTTGCTGTGTGTTGCTGCTGCTACACTTGTCCGTTGCACTCTCAAGAGAAAGATGAATGATTTAAGAGGCGCGTGAGTTTCCCTGTCTCCTAATATCATGTTTATTTTTTTTTCTATAATCTACCTTGCTTTGTCAGTTTCGTAAGGTGAAGTTTAGGATCTTTCCTTATTTCCTGGTATAACTTAACAAATCTTTGAGGACAATTGTGTTGCACAGGTCTGAGCAAATAAGAAGTGAAGAATGGAAGTGAAAATTGAATAAGAAGTGAAGAATGGAAGTGAAAATTGAATAAGAAGTGAAGAATGGAAGTGAAAGATGAATAAGAAGTGAAGAATGGAAGTGAAAGATGAATAAGAAGTGAAGAATGGAAGTGAAAGATGAATAAACCTCAGGACAAAAAGATAATATTTTTAAGAATTAATGAGAGATAAGGTGATAAGAGAAACTTAACTTTGAGAACCTTCAGAGCTTCGACCTTGAGTTGTGCCCAGGTTACAGTATTATATGTTAAGTATTATATACTGAAGTTTATGACACATGTGCAACAGTTGGGTATCTTTATTGTTGAAACGTTTCGCCTACACATTAGACTTCTTCAGTCAAATACAAAAGGAGCAGTCCCTCAGGCTGAGGGACTGACCACCTCAAATACTTTTTCTCCAAGGTTGATGAACTGATCACATCAATAAAAATACCTAACTGCTGCACATGTGTCTTAATCTTCAACTTTTCGGTATTTTATACCATTTTCAACATTAATATACTGCCCCAGAAATCAGGACTTAGGTGAGGGATCTTATGATGATGTTTCACCCTTTCGTGAACCCTTATTGCCCAGCACGGATGATGTCTTTTCTCTTTGGCCACATGACTCTAGTCTCTTCCAACCTAACAATCTTGTTCCTTCTGTCAGTCTCAAAGTCGAAGGGGAATCTATTTCCTTGATGTCCATGTCCACCGCTCTGAGACAGGCTTTTGTTTTCCCGTTTCCTGTGCATCTATGATTACTACTTTATTTACCATACTTCTTCTGCCAAAAGATGTTTTTGTTCTCATCTGTGACCCTCAGCTTCTCTACTCTGAAATATTCACTCTCCGCAGGTCGTTCTTTCGCCATGGTTATGTTCCCTTGATCAAGGTCTCAGGACCGAAACGATTTCTAATGCATATGTCCTAGTGTTTGCTTACGTTTTTTTCTAGACCAACTTGTTGGTATCTATTACCGAGTTCATAAACTCTGCCTACTCTCATGCTAAGCTAATTTTCTTCACTCCAAAACTCACCTCTTCTGTTATTACCCATCCCTATATTTCCAGTCTTCAAAATCTTAACAACGCCCTCCGTCCTCTAGATATCAAACTTGCTTTTCATCAAACTAATACCCATCGCAGTAATCTAGTTCATACCTCTTCTTCTGTCACTCATGCTTCCTTTGTCTACTTCATTTTCTGCTATTCTTGTCCTCCAATACTTCGCTGAAACTGGCCGCTCCCTTCCTGACAGATTTATGGAGCCAATACATCACCTTTATCATTAATATATAAACTAATTGTTAAATTCTTAAACTAATTGTTAAATTCTTAAACTAATTGTTAAATTCTTAAACTAATTGTTAAATTCTTAAACTAATTGTTAAATTCTTAAACTAATTGTTAAATTCTTAAACTAATTGTTAAATTCTTAAACTAATTGTTAAATTCTTAAACTAATTGTTAAATTCTTAAACTAATTGTTAAATTCTTAAACTAATTGTTAAATTCTTAAATGTTTGAATCTCAGTACCTCAGTTTTGTAAACCTAGTTAATCACTACAATTACCTAACCTTAATATCAGTATAATCATTGTGTCACTATTGAGTAAGACCTATCATAAGATTGCCTGAAAAGCCTAGGCATACCTAGGCATATTATTGGCCATCTTGTAATATCTACTTCATAAAATGTATAAATAATATAAGTACACCCCACTTTGTAATATTACCAGAAATAAAGTTGAATTTGAATTTGAATTTAAAAAAAGTGATCGCCTTGCCGACACTAACAGTGCTCTGTTCTGTCATGTCAGAGATCACAGACATATTCACTGTACATGAATGGTATACAATACCGACAAGATAAAAATTAGACACATATGCAACATCTGGGTATCTTTAATGTAGACGTTTCGCCATCCATTGGCTTTATCAATACAAATTCTAGGACAAAATTTTAAGACAGTAGAACAATATACAAAATATGTGGTAATCAGTCCCTCAGTCTTGGAGTTGGTGTGAAGAGCACCGTAGTCGGGAAGAATCTGGAGCGAGCACAGGCAAGATCAAGATCAAGAGAGTTTAGGTAAGACCCCATGTGGGGTGAGCTGGGAAGACGGGATAGGCGAAGAATAGTGGTGGAGAGGAGTGTCCACAGTTGAAGAAAAAGAGCCAGCTGCTAGGCGCTCGTGGGACGAACTTGGAGAAAACAGGAAGAACAGCTGTGTATGCATCTTTCTCGCGGTAGTTGAGGTCTTGGGAAGCTGACAGTTTCTAGGTCGCATGAGAGGGCAGGCAGGTAGGAATATCAGAGGGCAGCACACAGGTGGGAGTTATAGGAGTAATTGAGGCAGGTTTGCAGTGGAGCCATTTTCAAACTTTTTGAAGCTGTTTTTGGAGAGGTGGTATAGTTTAGTCTTGTTACTGAAGGTGAAACGTAGAGGCTTGATGAACTCAAGAACTTGGGGTGAGTGTGAAGTGAAGAGGTGATTCGCAGGCAAACTTGACTGTTCCAGCACCGAGGCTTTTGTAAAGCTCAGTGCAGGTCATGGTGTCACCATTCGATGGAGAAGTGTAAAATGTAAGGTTTTCCCATGAGGGTGTACTGGAGTCGTCACTATCTTCTTCTGAAGTGGATTCATTTGGCGAGTCTACAGTGGTGTTAGCAGGTGACTGAGGGTCGACAGGAGCAGTGGAGAGGTGTACTGGTGGTGGTGTAACAGCAAGTTGGGAGGCGTGGGAGACGGTGGTTGAGGCAGCATGATCATCATTGTCGGCGGTAGAAGTGGTTATAGAAGTTACAGGAGCAGTTGCTTGGGCAGGAGACAGGTCTGCAGGTGCAGTAAAGTTCACGACGTTGGGAAGGAATTTTGAGGATGTCGGCTGAAGGTGTGGAGTCCGGGAAATTGAAGGCAGGCATATTGTTCAGACGGAATAGTTCGTTAATAGTGGTGCTGAAAGTGCCGGGGTTTGCTGCATTTGCAAGGTGTGCATACACCATGCAGTAGAGCACCTTGTAGGGAGCACCGTCGGGGAGTGGAGAGAGGGAGTTACTGGGAGAAGGTGTCTGTAGAGTGGCGTGTAGAATCTTGGTAGTGTCGGCTTGTAGTTTGGTTATTGCTACGTAAGTCGGTGCCCTGAGTGGGCACTTAGCTGCAAGGATAAGACATGCAGTTAAGACATGTTGGAGCCGTAGTGATGGTGCAGGATCTGAATTCGTGTCCATTCCCACATTTTGAACAAAACGTATCCTTGATGGGGCAGTCCTTGGTGGTGTGATTATAGGAGTAGCAGCTCCACCAGTGGAAGACATGTGTGAAACGTTCTGATTCTGTATGATTTCTGTGAATATGGCAATATGAGATGGCCAGACCGTCAGAGAGAGCTTGGGCAGCCATGGAGATGTCTGAGAATGTGATCTTTAGCAAAGATGAGGCGTTAGGGATCTTGGAAATGCTATCTACCGAGGCCCAGGTGCTTTGTTCCTCGATAGATGTCTTCAGTGCTTCAGTAGAGAGAGAGGTGACGATCTTGTCAAGTCTTTTCACAAAGACCGAACGTTTCACCTTCAAGAATGGAGACCGGGATATGATGAATTGTCGTGTTTGTTGGGTCTTGATTGAAGAGTCGTCCATTAGTTTTGAGGCTTCATTGTCGTCTGTGTAGACGACAATGAAGGAGTCCTTCAGAAAGTGGATTGCCGTAAATTTGACCTGCAGGCAGGTCCTAACGGCGATAGCTAAAGCTAGCTTCGAGGAGTCAATGATTACTCCATTCACAGGCTTGATTTTCACACGATGCGACAGCATTGTGAGAAAGAAGGTGGCGCTTGTAGAATATAAATTCCCTTCCCCAGTGGGAATCAAAGAGAGACTTCTTGAGCGAACTGTGTCTTGCAAGGACAGCAGTGGAGGAAGGAGAGCACAGGCAAGAAGGCTGGTGCTTATATACCGGCGTCAGGTGAAAAGGGGACGGGTAGCAGACGAAGGCATTATCACTGGATAAAATAAAATGGTTGTAATACACCATAATTTTTAAAAGAAGTGGACCGGTAAGCCAACGGAAGGCCTCGGTCAGATGACCAAAAGCTCCAACGGCGGGTCATCATCTGACTAAGACCCGCGTCAGGAAACACTTGTCCGGTGTCCTGACGAACCTACCCTACCCAAGGGATGGGTTAGTAAAGCGCTGAGTGAATCTGAAATGATCACAAACGTCGAAGGAGACATATATGTAATACGGAGAAGCGCTATGAGGATGGCATACAACTCGGCAGTAAAAATACTAGCGAGTCTAACAAATTACATCGAACAACATCGTCAGGGAACACCGCCGCGAACCCATCACCATCAGAATGATAAATTAGACACATGTGCAATACTTGGGTATCTTTAATGAGGAAACGTTTCGCCACACAGTGGCTTCATCAGTCCATACAAAGCAGAAATTAGTACTTTGTATTGGACTGATGAAGCCACGGTGTGGCGAAACGTTTCCTCATTAAAGATACCCAAGTGTTGCACGTGTCTAATTTATCAACTTGTCGGTTCTCTGAACCATTCATCTATCATCAGAATATTTAGAACCATCTGTATAAACAGCGACGGCATGAGCATGCCGTCGCTGTTTATACAGATATGCTGTACTTTCTACAAGAGTGATGGACTGAACACATCGACTCCAGGTTAAGCGACTGATTACCTCAAACTTCTGCTGTTCTTCACCATTCTCCTTTATATGGACTGATGAAGCCACTGTGTGGCGAAACGTTTCCTCATTAAAGATACCCAAGTATTACATATGTGTCTAATTTATCAACTTGTCGGTTCTCTGAACCATTCATCTACGTTTATTTTTCCACTGACTTACCTCTTGCAGAGTACTGACTTACCTCTTGCAGAGTACTGACTTACCTCTTGCAGAGTACTGACTTACCTCTTGCAGAGTACTGACTTACCTCTTGCAGAGTACTGACTTACCTCTTGCAGAGTACTGACTTACCTCTTGCAGAGTACTGACTTACCTCTTGCAGAGTACTGACTTACCTCTTGCAGAGTACTGACTTACCTCTTGCAGAGTACTGACTCTCTGCAGTCGCTACTCTGCAGAGTACTGACTTATTCAGTCTGACTTACCCTGCAGAGTACTACCCTTGAGTCTTTACCTCTTGCAGGAGACCCCTTGTACTGACTTACCTCTTGCAGAGTGATTTCCTGCAGTACTATACCTCTTGCAGAGTACTGACTTACCTCTTGCAGAGTACTGACTTACCCTCAGTACTGACTACCCTGCAGAGTACTGACTTACCTCTTGCAGAGTACTGACTTACCTCTTGCAGAGTACTGACTTACCTCTTGCAGAGAACTGACTTACCTCTTGCAGAGAACTGACTTAACATTCGACCCTAACTTTTCTAAGTTATATATTAGAAATATTTTTTTCCTAAGTTATTATCACAGTCTCACACCTCATAGTCATAGGCAAATTATATAATTTTTTAAATTATCCTTACTGACGAGACATAACAAAGGGTTTGACCTGTTCTGGGACCTGGACACAGGAGCGATGACCCCGGAATACTCTTCAGGTAACCTGAGAGTGCCCTTCAGGTAACCTGAGAGTGCCCTTCAGGTAACCTGAGAGTGCCCTTCAGGTAACCTGAGAGTGCCCTTCAGGTAACCTGAGAGTGCCCTTCAGGTAACCTGAGAGTGCCCTTCAGGTAACCTGAGAGTGCCCTTCAGGTAACCTGAGAGTTCCCTTCAGGTAACCTGAGAGTGCCCTTCAGGTAACCTGAGAGTGCCCTTCAGGTAACCTGAGAGTGCCCTTCAGGTAACCTGAGAGTGCCCTTCAGGTAACCTTCAGGAATGGGATATACATCAGTGGCATTATATAGTGACAAACATGTTAGTTAATAAAACAATGTTCAAGACATTTTTTTTGAGAACTTTCGCCCACTAGGGAATTTCATAAATTCTCGTGAGAATTAACAGTCTCTGGTGGACGAAACGTCTTGTCAATAAAATGTCATGAAGCACATACTGTGTCTTATAAACACAACCTTCAAGTAATGCATCTTCATCATGCTGACAAGAGAAAAAACAAGCAGTAAACACTTACTGTCTTCTCCTTGACAAAGTCTACCACTGTAGAGATGAGGTTCTCAGGTGGTGTGGGACGGCACTCCTTGTATAACTTCACAATCTCCTGGTCGTCAAACACCAGATCCGCTGGTTGAGCCATGATTACAACCCTGTATATCATTATATATGTTTATGTGTGTGTGTATAAATATTATGTTATACAAGATATATTGATGGTACACAGATGGTTTATACAATAGATGAGGCTTGAGGGTTACATTACTGATATACACATACAAATTACAGTATCTTCTTGAGAATTGAGTCAATGGCATCAGTTCCTAATGGTGCTCCAAGCAAGATGCTGTTTGTGGGGGCAATGACTGATGCTCCTGGTAGTTTCGATCTCACTGCATTGATCACATGATGATTGACCGAGATGATTTCACATTCGGATGGATTAAGGTTGAGTCCCATATCCTGTCCCCATGTCATCACCTAGTCAAGATCATCTAGAAGGGACTCCTTAGTGCCTGCCGGTGTGCCATCATCCAGGAACCAGATGTTTAGTTCACTGGTCAATCTGACAATGATTTCCCTAACAGCTATACAAAAGAGAAACGGGGTGAGAGCATTCCCCTTGCTGGACACCCTCTGATGAAGTGATTTCATGCTCTCCAGACAGAAGCACTGATTCCTTGCGTATCCAAATGAAACAAAAGGGAAGAGACTAATGAAATTTTCTTGCACAGCTGTTAATACCACATCTCCTGTTAGGAGATGTGTTCTTGAAGTCTAGTTTATCTACTGCATTGTCCTCATTCAGGTTGTTGATAAACGACATTGCTACATGAACTGCTACTTCGCTGCCTTGAGAGGCCCCAAAGTCAAGCTGTTTTTTTTTTTTTTTTTTTGAAGCATCATGGCCGCCTCTGTGCAAATACTTTGGACAGCAGCTTTGGAAACGAGGAGGCGAAACATGTTGCCCACGGCAATTAGCCTAATTTCTCCATCTTTCGTAAGGAAACAAAGTGATGCACCAAAGAAGAAAGGTTTAATTTTATCAGGAATCAGACCAGCCAAAGAGTTAATGAGCACTCTCCCTGAGAACTGGATTAACCATTTTTTTTTAAATGCTTAGGCGTTATTCCAGAGCCAGACGATAACAACATAATTGCTTTGTAAACGTCCGATTCTTGTACAAGCAGTGGTTCCACAGTGGAGACAGTGGTGTTAGAACTGTTGGTGCCTCTAGTTTCCGACGGTGCGTGAGCAGTGTCAGCATCATTGGGGTCACCTATATCTTCGCTGGTGATTATCTTGATTGCATAACCTATGTTGACCTCTTCAATTTTTTTGTTCACCTGGATTCTGATTATCTCAATGTCATAGGAATGATTAGGGGGTCTCTTTATAATAATAGTTAATAATAATAATAATAATAGTTTATTTGGACATGATACAAAGAATTACATTTGGTTATTGAGATTACATGAGGTGTACATGCCTAAAGCCCCTAATATGCAGGGCATTTTGGGCAGACTTAAAATTAACTTAAAACTAAATTGTAAGAATTTTTGTAGATAGTTTACAATGAGTATAGGTGAGTATTTAAGCTATGAATTTTGAACATAGTTTAGACATGACATTTTTTAAACATAGTTTTGTACTTTTGTCTTCATTATAAAATTAATTAAATCAGATTAAACAAATTAGAGCAATAATAATAATAAAATAATAAAAAGTTATGGTTGATAATTTATAAAATAAGTAAAGTTGCATATCTAAGTTATAAAGTTTGAATATAAGTTGAGCATATCAATTAATTGTAGCAATTTATTGTAGCAATGCAACTAATTGAGTGAGATAACAATTTAAAACAATTAATTGCATTGCAGTTAGTTTACGTGGTCATTATAATGTAAGTGTTGTGGAAATAATTAGCTAAGTATGTATTATTCATAACAGGTTTTACATTCAATTGATTAGTCAGGTTTTTACGTTAAGTGATTATTCTACTTTGCTGGGAATGTTTGATATTGAGCAATTAGCTTTGGGTGAGAAGGTGGTTTTTTAGCATCGTTTTGAATTGGGGTACAGGTAGGGGTTCTTTGGCAATGACAGGTAATGAATTCCAAATTTTCGTGCCTTTTATATGCATTGAGTTTTTACATAGTGTTAGGTGGACACGGGGAACATCGAGGAGTGATCTGTGTCTAGTGTTATGGTCATGTGTTCTGTTAAAATTGGTAAGGAGAAGTTTGAGTGGTGGGTTAATATTTATTTTGATGAGGAAGGCGAATGAAGTTGTCAGATCTAGAAAAATCTTAATGATGTAATGACCATTGAAGATAGTGACTTGTCACCTCTTTCCAGCACGTCTAAGCAGACATTGCCAAAAAGTGGCAAGTTTTGACCTGCCTTTATGGTTGGTGGATCATTTAGGATAGAGGAACCTTAGTTTACATTTTCCAGGAGATCTGTAAGTTTTCCAGCTGGGAGTGGATGGGCTGCTCTGGGTATATTAGGGAGGGTCCAGGTAGCTGTTGCTCTGACTGACGATTGCCTCTAAGATATTATCTGATGAGATAAGATTTGTTGGAGTGTGTTCAGGTGCTTGAAGTGGCTGAAAGTCATCACTTTCCACGGGAAGACATCCTGAACCAAGGCAACTACCATGTTTGCAGAGGAAACCATTAGTATTCAAGCAATAAACCTGTAAACACGATAAATACTTGCCTTTCCTAATACTGCCAACTGCGCAATTCCTTTGGCTGCTAGCTTCCTCCTGATTAACATACATCCAGGGTGGAGAAAGGGTGTGAAGGGGGAGGGTCATCATAGTGGATACAGCATAGGGGTGGGAAGGAGGAACTATGCTTGACTGTGGGGGTGGTAGCCTGGAGAAGAATGGCAGAGGGAGCAGGAGTGGGCACCCACTGTGATCTTGGTGTATATTGATAAACACAGACTTACACAACTGATAGATATCGTTCGCATTGTCTTACAACCAATACAATATTATTTGTTTCCCATGTACATCATGAAGGATGTGGGTATGAGCACTGGTAACTAAGTGGAATATGCAATATATATACCTGGAGCTTACCTGGAGAGAGTTCCGGGGGTCAACGCCCCCGCGGCCCGGTCTGTGACCAGGCCTCATGGTGGATCAGGGCCTGATCAACCAGGCTGTTACTGCTGGCCGCACGCAGTCCAACGTACGAACCACAGCCTAGCTGGTCAGGTATCGACTTTAGGTGCCTGTCCAGTGCCTGCTTGAAGACAGCAAGGGGTCTATTGTTAATCCCACTTATGTATGCTGGGAGGCAGCTGAACAGTCTTGGGCCCCTGACACTTATTGTGTTGTCTCTCAACGTGCTAGTGGCACCCCTGCTTTTCATTGGGGGGGATGTTCCATCGTCTGCCGAGTCTTTTGGTTTCGTAGGGAGTGACTCTTGTGTGCAAGTTTGGTACTAATCCCTCTAGGATTTTCCAAGTGTATATGATCATGTATCTCTCCCGCCTGCATTCTAGGGAGTACTGGTTTAGAAACTTCAAGCGTTCCCAGTAACTGAGGTGGTTTATCGCAGTTATGCGTGCAGTGAAGGTTCTCTGCACATTTTCTAGGTCAGCAATTTCACCTGCCTTGAAAGGTGCAGTTAGTGTACAGCAATATTCCAGCCTAGATAGAACAAGCGATCTAAAGAGTGTCATCATGGGCTTAGCATCCCAGGTTTTGAAGGTTCTCATTATCCATCCTGTCATTTTTCTAGCAGATGCGATTGCTACTGTGTTATGGTCCTTGAATGTGAGATCCTCTGACATGATCACTCCCAGGTCTTTGACATTAGTTTTTCGCTCTATTGTGTGGTTGGAATTTGTTTTATACTCCGATGAAATTTTAATTTCCTCACGTTTTCCATATCGGAGTAATTGAAATTTCTCACCATTGAACTTCACATTGTTTTCTGGAGCCCATTTAAAGATTTGGTTGATGTCTGCTTGGAGTCTTGCAGTCTTCAATGGTGGACACTGTCATGCAGATTCGGGTGTCATCTGCAAAGGAAGACACGGCACTGTGGCTTATATCCCTGTCTATGTCCGATATGAGGATGAGGAACAAGATGGGAGCGAGTACTGTGCCTTGTGGAACAGAGCTTTTCACCGTATCCGCCTCAGACTTTACTCTGTTGACTACTACTCTTTGTGTCTACTTGTTAGGAAATTATAGATCCATCTACCAACTTTTCCTGTTATTCCTTTATCACGCATTTTGTGCGCTATTACACCATGGTCACACTTGTCAAAGGCTTTTGCAAAGTCTGTGTATATAACATCTGCATTCTGCATGCAGCATACTTGGCTCGCGTCCGGCTTCGGAGGAGCTGGAGGAGATTCATAATCTTTGATATATTGTACCATTGTATTCATGTTCATGTTTGTGTTTTCCATCAATGTATTCTGTCTATTAATAAAGCATTCACATATTATATATAAGGGGTGGTAGGAGAAGAAAATATTCAAACAGCTCCGGGGAGAACCTCGAGTTTTCCCTGAGGTACGTTTATCGTCTTCTCTGAGGATGAGGGTCCCCAATAAAGTTCTAGAGGTGGTACCTCCTAATATATATATATATATATATATATATATATATATATATATATATATATATATATATATATATATATATATATATATATATATATATATATACCTACTTGCCATACTCCGCAGCCGAAGGGGTGGAGTTGCCAGCCACAGGGAGACCCAGAAGACTCGCAAATATGAAGGCCTCCTTGCTATAACTTCATCCCAATAGGGTCGGGACCCTTGGAGCATGGGGTAAGTGTGCTCTAAAGTTTCTCAAAGAGCTGGGTGAGAATCTCATCATAGAAACCAGGGACCACAGGGCGACCAGCTTCCTCTTTCAGAGACTCAGTGTGGGGATCCAGAGGAAAAATACCTGCAGCGTTCTGGGCACGCGGCCCACTGCCGGGGAGCTGGACGAATTATTTGACATGTAGCTCTGAGTTGTTATCTATGTTGTTTTACTCCCTATGTATTTTGTCTTGAAATAAAGTTTGTATAAAAAGATGGGGTGGTAGGGAAGTGGAATATTCAAATGGCTTCAGAAAGAAATCTAAATATTCTTCCTTGAAGCCTTTTATCCACTTCTCCGAGGCAATGGGTCCCACAATTTACACAAGAGGTGGACCCCATTTAAAATATATATATATATATATATATATATATATATATATATATATATATATATATATATATATAAAATAAACACACAGAAGGGTAGACGAGGGGCTCAAATCGCAGTCCGTCAATTGACAGTCCAACGCTCTACCATCTAGGCTAACCCAGGCCTCTAATAGGAAGGATTCGGAGATAATACTTACTTTGTTGTAATCCGTTAGTGGCATCAACCGTAACCCAAATGAATTCCTTCCCTCGGCCCAGGAGCTTTAACAGTAGATCTATTCTTACCCCCCACAAGGCCACATTATCTATGAATTCAAATTAAGTTGTAATAAACAACTATTAGCCTAGACGATAGTGTCGGGCTGTAAGTTTACAGACTACGGTTCGAGCCCCTCACCCACCCTTCTTTTTATACACTGACAGTTGTTTATTACAACTAAATTTGAATTCATAGACGATGTGGGCCGAGGAAAGGAGCTCATCTGGGTTACAGTTGGTGCCTTTGATGGAATGTACTCTACCTGGTGGGTGTTCCGGGGGTCAACGTCCCCATGGCCCAGTCCTTGACCAGGCCTCCCGGTGGATTAGGGCCTGATCAACCAAGCTGTTACTGCTGGCTGCACGAAATCCAATGTATTAACTACAGCCCATTTGATTGGGAACTGTCTTTAGGTATCTGTCCAGTTCCCTCTTGAAGGCACCCAGGGGTCTATTGGTAATTTCTCTTATGCCTGGTAGGAGGCTATTGAGCAGTTTTGGGCCACAGATACTTACTGTGTTTTCTCTTAGTGTACTAATGACGCTCCTACTTTTCATTGGGGGTATTCTGAACCGTCTACCCAGTCTTTTCCTTTCGTACGAAGTGATTTCTGTGTGCAGATTTGGGATCAGTCCCTCTAGGATTTTCCAAGTGTCGATTACGATGTCTCTCTCTCACCTGTGCTCTAGTGAGTACAGGTCAAGTGACTCCAATCGTTCCCAGCAATTAAGGTGCTTGAAGGAACTGATAGGTGCAGTAAAGATTCTCTGTACATTCTCTAGATCTGCAGTTTCAACTGCCTTGAATGAAGCTGTTAAGTGTACAGCAGTATTCCAGCCTAGAGAGAACAAGTGATTTAAAAAGGATCATCATTGGCTTGGCATCCCTTGTTTTGAAGGTTCTCATTATCCATCCTATCATTTTCCTCTCAGATGTGATACTGTTACTGTTGTGATCCTTGAAGGTGAGATCCTCTGACATTAACACTCCCATGCCCTTCACACTACTTTTCCACTCTATTGTATGATTAGAATTTGTAGTATACTCAGTTCTAGCTATTATTTCCTCCAGTTTTCCATAACGTAGTTGAAATTTGTCCTCATTGAACATCATATTGTTTTCCATTGCCCATTGGAAAACTTGGCATATATATACTAGAAGATTTACATATACAGTCTAATGCAGATTATAGTATCGTCTATGTCTGATATGGAGATGAGGAACAGGATGGGGGGATGTGAGGTTCTGTGCCTTGTGGAACAGAGCTTTTCACTGTGGCAACCTCCGACTTTAACTCTGTTTACCACTACTCTTTGTGTTCGACTGGATAGAATGTTGAAGATCCATCTGCCCACTTTGCCAAGTACGTAATTTGTGATCATGCTTATTAGATTTGTATGATGTGGGACGTTAGAGCTATTTGTCTATAGCTTTTAACTATTGCTTTGCTGCCACCTTTATCCATATTTCACTGTCAAAGTAGTCTTTTCTGTGGGTCTCTGTGAAGGCTGCAAACATTGCATTTGACTCCTCTAGAAGTCCAACTGACGAAAGGTATTTTGTTGGTGAAGGATGACTTAAGGACCTATATTCACAATACAAATGAAGTCATATTGCGTGTTTGTTGGGAAGATTTTATTGTTGGCATCAGCAGTTGTGGTTCTGGAGGGGTAGGAGGCCACTGGCTGTGCCTCCATTCCAACAAGGCTACAAAGTGGTGGATATTTTGGTTATTTCTTTCCATTTTCTTTTTTCGTTTCCTGCCACTAAAAATTCATTTGGGTGGGACTGTCGTAACTACTGTGGTTTTATGGGGTCTGTATCTCCTGGCCTCCTTTAAATGGTATGCAGGGCAGTTGGTGTTGTAGCATCGTTTTTTGAGGACTGATGACTGGCACATTTCAGGGTAGAAGGGTTTACAGGAGGTAGAGTGACACACACCTTCAGACAGGAGGTCGTGGTGTTTTATGGGGTGCTCAAAGTTGCACATCCCATTTGTTTTCCTCGATATTCCATGCTTACAGATGCCCAAAGCATAGAAATTGCACTATGTTTTGCCTTTTGTTGGTTAGAATTTATGGTAGATGCGTTCTCAATTTGTGCAGTTTCTAGAAGTACACTACTATCTTCAGAAACCATGCCAGAAATACCACCACCAGCTGTTTCTAGAAGTAGACCAACATCTTCCCCCGAACTAGACTTCCTCTACTACATCTGTAATGGAGGATATGAGTTTGTGTAATGGTGGGTGTAGTGGTGGCTGTGGTAGAGTGTTTAGCCGAGTCTGGATCAGTACTAGGACTAGGGGCTGAGCTGGCTGATGTTTTTCTTTCGTGTACTTTTCTCAGTGGGTCTCTATTTATTTTCGAGTCATCTGTTGTAGTATGGGCATTTTTAAACTTTGCTCCTCTCCCTCACATGTTACATATATCTTGGGTAGACTATCCAGGAGGGCCTCTTTGTTTTCCTGCTTACGTGTTTCCTGCTTGAAGTGTCCGCAGGGTGGAAAGAGGACGTGTTTCCTTGAGGTACCTGCTCTCCAATGTTCACCTATCAATAAAATAGGTACCTGGGTGTTAGTTGACTGGTGTAGGTCGCATTCTGGGGACAAAACTGACCTAATTTGCCCGAAATGCTCTGCATAACAAGGAACTTTCTATATAGTAGTATATTACTGTCAGCTAGGTCTGTATACCCTGTACAGTACATGTAGAAATAAAGATTATTTTATTATTTATTACCCTCCTGAGTACTTTTTCTGAAACCTGTCCTTATCGCAGATTCAGAAACACCTTCCTAGTTGAATGTCATTTTTGGAAGAGGTGTTTGTCCTTGCACATGAGACATGGTGTTTTGAAAAACATGGTTACAAGTGATCCTGGATATTTTCCCAAGGACTTCTTCTCATGTCCCACACGTATGTTGTACAGCCATCCTGCCCATATCCTACTTACAGTCTGGGTGCCACGAAACCTAATTTTCACTTTACCTTTCTGCTCTACATGCAGGGACGTGTTGGTGGGGTGTTTGAGGGCGACAGTGATATGGGTATGCGAGATGTATTCAGTGCCCAGACTTACAACACATCAAAAGCATGTATGGTGTATAACAGCACACACTTTTCCAATTCCTGTACATTTCCTGATCCTCACACAAAGCACAAGTCAAGCACATGATTTCTAAGTATTACCTCCAAACCCTTCCTATTGGAAGCCTGGGTTAGCCTACAGGGTAGAGCATCGGACTGTTAATTTACAGACCGTGGTTCGAGCCCCTTGTCCACCCTTCTGTGTATTTATCAAAAGTAATTTATTACAACTTGAGTTCATATATATATATATATATATATATATATATATATATATATATATATATATATATATATATATATATATATATATATAAATTAGGATGTTTGAATGTTCGTGGATGTGGTGCGGATGATAAGAAAGAGATGATTGCTAATGTTATGAATGAAAAGAAGTTGGATGTCCTGGCCCTAAGCGAAACAAAGCTAAAGGGGGGTAGGCGACTTTCAGTGGGGAGAAATAAATGGAATTAAGTCAGGAGTATCTGAGAGAGTTAGAACTAAGGAAGGGGTAGCAATAATGTTGAAGAATCAGTTATGGAGAAAGAAGAGGGAACATAAATGTATAAATTCAAGGATAATGTGGATTAAAATAAGGGTCGGATGTGAAAAGTGGATCATAATAAGTGTGTATGCACCTGGAGAAGAGAGGAGTGTAGAGGAGAGAGAGATTTTGGGAAATGTTAAGCGAGTGTGTAGGAACTTTTGAGCCAAGAGAGAGTAATCGTAGTAGGGGACCTAAATGCTAAAGTAGGAAAATCGTTTAGAGAGGGTGTTGTAGGTAAGTTTGGGGTACCAGGTGTAAATGATAATGGGGAGCATTTGATTGAACTTTGTATAGAAAGGGGTTTGGTTATAGGTAACACATATTTTAAGAAAAAGAGGATAAATAAGTAGACATGATGTAGGGCGAAATGACAGTAGTATGTTGGACTACATATTGGTAGATAAAAGACTGTTGGGTAGACTTCAGGATGTACATGTTTATAGAGGGGCCACAGATATATCAGATCACTTTTTAGTTGTAGCTACAGTGAGAGTAAAAGGTAGATGGGATAAAAGGAGAATGGAAACAGCAAGAGAGAAGTGAAGATTTATAAACTAAAGGAGGAGGCGGTTAGGGTAAGATATAAACAACTGTTGGAGGACAGATGGGCTAGTGAGAGTATAGGCAATTGGGTAGAAGAGGTATGGGGTAAGTTTAAGAATATAGTGCTAGAGTGTTCAACAGAAGTTTGTGGTTATAGGAAAGTGGGTGCGGGAGGGAAGAAGAGCGATTGATGGAATGATAATGTAAAGAGAGTAGTAAGAGAGAAAAAGTTAACATATGAGAGGTTTTTACAAAGTAGAAGTGATGCAAGGAGGGAGGAGTATATGGAGAGAAAAAGAGAGGTTAAGAGAGTGGTGAAGCAATGTAAAAAGAGAGCAAATGAGAGAGTGAGTGAGATGTCAACAATTTTTTTTTTAAATAAGAAAAAGTTTTGGAGTGAGATTAATAAGCTGAGGAAGCCTAGGGAGAGAATGGATTTGTCAGTTAAAAATAGGAGAGGAGAGGAGAGTTATTAAATGGAGAGTTAGAGGTATCGGGAATATTAGATTTTGCCACCGAAGTGGCTAGTTTATTGTGCACCCCATATCCATCCTGTGGACGGTAGCACAAGAGCATATGGATACACAAAAGGCCTAGGCACTAGGCCCCAAAGGGGTTAACAATTGTACATTTGGGTTTATATCTATATTTCAATTATCTGTTACAAGCAAATTTAGGAAATTTGCTTAGTACAAATGGTATCTTATTTCATGAATAAGATATCTTGACATGTCACATAGGTTATTATATTGTCTATCTCTATATTCCTCAATAAGTGCACAATTAAGCACATAGTGTCGGGAAAATGGAGGGAATATTTTGAGGAATTGTTAAATGTTGATGTGGATAGGGAAGCTGTGATTTCGTGTATAGGGCAAGGAGGAATAACATATTATAGGAGTGAGGAAGAACCAGTTGTGAGTGTCGGGGAAGTTCGTGAGGCAGTGAGTAGAATGAAAGAGGGTAAAGCAGCTGGGATTGATGAGATAAAGATATAAATGTTAAAGGCAGGTGATGATATAGTTTTGGAGTGGTTAGTGTTTTTATTTAATAAATGTATGGAAGAGGGTAAGGTACCTAGGGATTAGCAGAAAGCATGCATAGTTCCTTTGTATAAAGGCAAAGGGGACAAAAGAGAGTGTAAAAATTATAGGGGAATAAGTCTGTTGAGTATACCTGGTAAAGTGTATGGTAGAGTTATTATTGAAAGAATTAAGAGTAAGACGGAGAGCAGGATAGCAGATGAACAAGGAGGCTTTAGGAAAGGTAAGGGGTGTGTAGACCAAGTGTTTACAGTGAAACATATAGGTGAACAGTATTTGGATAAGGGTAAAGAGGTGTTTGTCGCATTTATGGATTTGGAAAAGGCATATGATAGGGTGGATAGGAGGGCAATGTGGCAGATGTTGCAAATGTATGGAATAGGAGGTAGGTTATTGAAAACGGTGAAAAGTTTTTACGAGGATAGTGAGGCTCAGGTTAGAGTATATAGGCGAGAGGGAGATTATTTCCCAGTAAAAGTAGGCCTTATACAGGGATGTGTGATATCACCATGTTTGTTCAATATATTTATAGATGGAGTTGTAAGAGAAGTGAATGCTCAGGTGTTGGCAAGAGGTGTGGGGTTAAAAGATAAAGAATCTAACACAAAGTGGGAGTAGTCACAGTTGCTCTTTGCTGATGACACTTGGCTTTTGGGGGATTCTGAAGAGAAGTTGCAGAGGTTGGTGGATGAGTTTGGTAGGGTATGTAAAAGAAGGAAATTAAAAGTGAATATAGGAAAGAGTAAGGTGATGAGAATAACAAAAAATTAGATAACGGAAGATTGGATATCAGATTGGAGGGAGAGAGTATGGAGGAGGTGAATGTGTTCAGATATTTGGGAGTGAATGTGTCAGCAGATGTGTCGTGTCAGTAAATATGTATACACTTGTGTAGTGTATCTCAGTATAGTAACTCCAGACATTACATGTAGGCTCCCTTTGTTACTGTGACGTCAGAGCTCTCGTCCATGTGGCGGCTACGTCACAGGCCTTCATCCTCACTTCTAGGCCGACATACAGCTGGGCAGACGTGGCTGGGACCCCCTCTCACAGACTCGTAAATATACCGTAACCATCCTACAAGGAGTGTCCTTTGACAACCTATTTATCTCTCTCATTACCCACACAACAAGTGGTGGGCAGAAGTGGGCCCGTAAATCTATCGATTACGGTGTTATAGAGAGATAGCCTCCTACAAGCAAGCAGACAGCCTATGTGCCTTCAGAGACCACGTTACCAGTTATCTACATCCAAGCAGAGTCTACAATATCTACTGTATCTCCTGGTCAGCTAAGTGCCTCATCTGTTAATTTGTTAAAACCTACGAGGGGATGACCCGGGTTTTGCAAATTCTGAACGAGTAAGCCAGTTTGTGAGGGGAGAGTGCCAAACCAAGCCAGCAAGCCACCCACCAGTTACGTCAGCCTAGGCTTAAGCCAGCTTCTACCTTGCTGTGCTAATTTGTTACAAGATTCCAAGCCAGTCAACCTGTGTGAAAGGTTAAGCCAGCAAGCCACCCACCAGTTATGTCAGCCTAGGCTTAAGCCAGCTTCTACCTTGCTGTGCTAATTTGTTATAAGATTCCAAGCCAGTCAACCTGTGTGAAAGGTTAAGCCAGCAAGCCACCCACCAGTTATGTCAGCCTAGGCTTAAGCCAGCTTCTACCTTGCTGTGCTAATTTGTTATAAGATTCCAAGCCAGTCAACCTGTGTGAAAGGTTAAGCCAGCAAGCCACCCAGCTGTCTGAGAAGTAAGCCACGCGAGTTCACGCATTTATACCTTGTCGTGCCGATTAGGTAAAACGCGATTTTGGCTTACATAGTAACGCTCATCTTGCCATATAACACAAGCGAAAATTTGTCTATGCAATAATTTCGCAAAAATCATTCTGAACATAACGGAAAAAAATATATTTCATTGTGTTTGTTTATTATTAAATTATTGTAAACGTATCTAAAATATATTTAGTTAGGTTAGGCTAAATTAAATTGCGCTAGTTATAATAAGGTTAGGTAAGTTTTCAAAGTTTCTCTTGGTACAAAATTATAAATTTTTACATTAACATAAATGAAAAAAAATATAACTTTAAACGTATAAGAGAAAATTAATTTTTAATTTTTAATGTAGTGTACTGTATATGCCATCTTTATATCAAAAATGTATCTCTTAAATCTTTTGTACCATATTATGTAATAAAATATACCTATTGGTAAAAAAAAAAAAAAAAAAAAAAAAAAGATGGGGTGGTAGGGGAAGTGGAATATTCAAATGGCATCAGGAAGAAATCCAAATTTTCTTCCTTGAAGCCTTTTTATCCACTTCTCCGAGGCTATGGGTCCCACAATTTGTACCAGAGGTGGACCCCATCTTATATATATTAATATATATATATATATATATATATATATATATATATATATATATATATATATATATATATATATATATATATATATATATATATATATATATCTTCTTCTTTCAACACGTCGGCCGTTTCCCACCGAGGCAGGGTGGAGCAAAAGGAAAAACGAAAGTTTCTCCTTTTACAATTAGTAATATACACAGAAGAAGGGGTTACTAGCCCCTTGCTCCTGGCATTTTAATCGCCTCTTACGACACGCATGGCTTACAGAGAAAGAATTCTGTTCCACTTCCCCATGGAGATAAGAGGAAATAAGAACAAGAACTAGTAAGAAAATAGAAGAAAACCCAGAGGGGTGTGTATATATATATATGCTTGTACATGAATGTGTAGTGTGACCTAAGTGTAAGTAGAAGTAACAAGACATACCTGAAATCATGCATGTTTATGAGACAGAAAAAAGACACCAGCAATCCTACCATCATGTAAAACAATTACAGGCTTTCGTTTTACACTCACTTGGCAGGACGGTAGTACCTCCCTGGGCGGTTGCTGTCTACCAACCTACTACCTAGGATATATATATATATATATATATATATATATATATATATATATATATATATATGTAGTGCCGAATAAGTAAAACTTACAATTTTGGCTTAAATAGCAATGCTCTTCTTGTTGAATAAGGCAAGCAAAAATTTATATACGCAATTATTTTGAAAAAATCATTCTGAACTTAACAAAAAAAATATATTTCATTGTGTTTATTAAATTATTGTAAACTTATCTAAAATATATTTAGTAGGATTAGGCTAAATTAAATTGCGCTTGTTATAATAAGGTTAGGTAAGTTTTCTAAGGTTCTTTTGGTACAAAATTATTAATTGACTAGTTTTGCCTATTCGGGACGACATTTTATACACACACACACACACACACACATATATATATATATATATATATATATATATATATATATATATATATATATATATATATATATATATATATATATATATATATATATATATATATGTGTGTGTGTGTGTGTGTGTACTCATCTTATAGTGGTTGCAGGGGTCGAGTCACAGGTCCCGACCCCACCTCTTCACTGTGTGCGCGCGCGTGCGTTAATAGGTGTGTGTATTCACCTAATTGTGGTTGCAAGGGTCGATTCATAGCTCCTGACCCTGGTCGCTACTAGGTCCACTCTTTCCCTGCTCCACGAGCTTTATCATACCTCCTTTTAAAGTTATGTATATGTATAAATCCTGCCTCCACTACATCACTCTCCAGACTGTTCAACTTCCTGCAACTCTATGACTGAAGAAGTACTTCCTAACTTTCCTGTGACTCAGATGAGTTTTCAATTTCCAGCTGTGTCACATCTCTGAAACTTTCTGTCCCTATCCACCTTTTCAATTCCTCTCATTACTTTATATGTTGCTATTATATCCCGCTTATTCCTCCTGTCCTCCAGTGCTGTCAGGTTAAGTTCCCTTAACCTCTCCTCGTAAGACAAACCCCTCAGCTCCAGGACTAGTCTTGTTGCAAACTTTTGCACTTTCTCTTAATGTCTTGACATGTTTGATCAGGTGTGGGTTCCATACTGGTGCTGCATACTCCAATATAGGCCTGACGTACACGGTGTACAGTGTCATGAATGACTCCTTCTCAGGTTTGCAAGGCACCAGTATGCTGCAGGAGTTATTTGGTTGATGTGCGTCTCAGGAAATATGCTCGGTATGATGCTCACCCCAAGATCCTTTTACCTGAGTGAGTTTTGCAGCCTCTGACCACTTAGGCTGTACACCGTCTGCAGTCTCCTTTGTCCTTCCCCAAGCTTCATAACTTTGCACTTGCTATGGTTAAACTCTAGGAGCCATCTGTCAGACAAGGCTTGTAGCCTGTCCAGATCCCCTTGTAAGCTTTCTGGTCCTCGTCAGTTTGAATTCTCATTAGTTTCACATCGTTTAAAACGGGGACACCTCTGGCTCTATCCCTTCCATCATGTCATTAACATATACAGGAAACAACACCGGACCCAGGGCTGACCCTTGTGGAACTCCGTTCGACACATGCACCCACTCTGACACCTTGTTTAGTACCGACACATGCTGTTTCCTTTCTGTCAGGTATTCCCTGATGTATTGCAGTACTTTCCCTTCATATTCCCTGCTCCTCTAGCATTTCAACAGTCTGTGTGGTAATGTGTCAAAAGCCTTCTTACAATCCAAGAAGATGCAGTCTACCCATCCCTCTCTCTCCTGTTTTACTTCTGTTACCTTTCCAATAGGTTTGTGATGCAGGATTTCCCTTCACTGACTGAAGCCATGCTGGTTGTCATGTATTAGTCCATTCATTTCTAGGTGTTCTACCACTCGTTTCCTGATAATCTTCTCCATACTTTACATACATGTCAGCGACACTGGTCTGTAATATAGTGAAGTCCGTCTGTCCCCTTTTAGATCCTGCCTCCACTACTTCATTCTCCAGATTGTTCCACTTCCTGACAACTCTAAGGCTGAAGAAATACTCCCTAACATCCCTGACTCATCTGACTTTTCAATTTCCAGTTGTCTCTTGTTCCTGTATCCCATCTCTGTTCACCTTGTTAATTCCTCTCAGTATTTTATGTCATTATCATGTTTTCCCTATCCCCCCTGTCCTTCTGTGTCATTAGATTGAGTTCCCTTTACCTCTCCTCATAGGACATATCCGGGACTAGTCTTGTTGCAAACTTTTGCACTTTCTCTAATTTCTTTATGTGCTTGTCCAGGTGATCTCGGTAGGTACTCGGGTCAGCAGGGAGCCACTCTTCTACCCGAAGTGCTTCAGCGACTTGCATTATTAGCACAAGGGAGTAAATTGCAACATAATGAAAATATAGCACACTGGTGACACAGCAACAAGTTGATAAACCCACTCTCAGGAGCAGACCAACCTAGCTAATGTTGTGGTAGTAAACATGGAAGACACAGCTAATGTTGTGGTGGTAAACATGGCAGACACAGCTAATGTTGTGGTGGTAAACATGGCAGACACAACTAATGTTGTGGTGGTAAACATGGCAGACACAACTAATGTTGTGGTGGTAAACATGACAGACACAGCTAATGTTGTGGTGGTAAACATGGAAGACACAACTAATGTTGTGGTGGTAAACATGGAAGACACAGCTAATGTTGTGGTGGTAAACATGGCAGACACAGCTAATGTTGTGGTGGTAAACATGACAGACACAGCTAATGTTGTGGTGGTAAACATGACAGACACAGCTAATGTTGTGGTGGTAAACATGACAGACACAGCTAATGTTGTGGTGGTAAACATGGAAGACACAGCTAATGTGTGGTGGTAAACATGGAAGACACACTAATGTTGTGGTGGTAAACATGGAGACACACTAATGTTGTGGTAATGAACAGCTAAGTTGTGTGGTAACATGACAGACACAGCTAATGTTGTGGTGGTAAACATGACAGACACAGCTAATGTTGTGGTGGTAAACATGGAAGACACAGCTAATGTTGTGGTGGTAAACATGGCAGACACAACTAATGTTGTGGTGGTAAACATGGCAGACACAACTAATGTTGTGGTGGTAAACATGGCAGACACAGCTAATGTTGTGGTGGTAAACATGGAAGACACAGCTAATGTTGTGGTGGTAAACATGGCAGACACAACTAATGTTGTGGTGGTAAACATGACACACAACTAATGTTGTGGTGGTAAACATGACACACAACTAATGTTGTGGAGGTAAACATGACACACAACTAATGTTGTGGTGATAAACATGGAAGACACAACTAATGTTGTGGTGGTAAACATGACACACAACTAATGTTGTGGAGGTAAACATGACACAACTAATGTTGTGGTGGTAAACATGACACACAACTAATGTTGTGGTGGTAAACATGACACACAACTAATGTTGTGATGGTAAACATGACTCAACTAATGTTGTGGAGGTAAACATGACACACAACTAATGTTGTGGTAATAAACATGACAGCCACAGCTCAGAGTGTACACACTGACATTCCAGTATGATGCAGACGTTCACTTTACTGAGCAACGTCGGCTAATACCAATAGTAATATTAATACACTATACAAGCAGAAATACACACATCTTACCTCACGCAACGTCAACACAACACTACAGCTGATGTTTGTTTGGCAGGGAGGTGCCATGCTGCCGAGAGTCACACCGGAGATCTCTTACCCTGTCGCTGAAGAAGGGGATGGGGGGGTCTTCAGTGACTGTTCAGTGGCTAGTTTAATTGGGCAAATTCTGCATTTGGCCTCTGAGGCTTCGTGATGTCTGCCCACTGACAAAAATGCATAGTTACTCCTATGAAAAACAAAACAATTCTGTAAATCAATAACATGTTTTTAATTTCGAATAATCCAACAGTCTGGCCACCAAGGTCATATATTTTTAGTCACAGTATTCCTATTTTGAGACTATCTTATCTATTTATGTGAGATATTATTCTTCCATAAAGTGACAGCGGCAGCGGCATCCAAGGTTAGCTAACTCAACACCCAGAGCTTATCAATGCTGGAAATAAATGGTATAAAATACCGACACAATGGAAAAATAAACACATAAGCAGTATAATGTGATCCTTTATTGACAACGTTTCGCCCACACAGTGGGTTTATCGAGTCCAATACCTCATTCCGAGTATCCACCTCCACATCCACCACCATCAAGGACATTATCAGTAACAGACAGGACAAGCTTCAATCCACTGCAGGGGTATACACAATCCCTTGTAATGACTGCAGCAAATTATACGTTGGCCAAACCATACCACGGGTGGGGTTCGAACCCGCGGTCACAGAGTCTCAAAACTCCAGACCGTCGCGTAAGCCACTGGGCCAGCTAGCTTCAATAAGATTCATCCAACTAGGTATATTTCTACACCATAGGAAGGTTAGCATAGGCACCACTGTGTCCACAAATGCAAGTTTTTACAGACGAATCTCCCGCTAGCATGGCCGTGACGAACTCTAGCTCAAGTCCCCCTCAAAGCCGTCAACATGACTCACGAAATCGTAATGACACGATTGCAAACAAACCATACCACGGGTGGGGTTCGAACCCGCGGTCAAAGAGTCTCAAAACTCCAGACTGTCGCGTAAGCCACTAGGCCAGCTAGCTTCAATAAGATTCATCCAACTAGGTATATTTCTACACCATAGGAAGGTTAGCATAGACTTGAGCTAGAGTTCGTCACGGCCATGCTAGCGGGAGATTCGTCTGTAAAAACTTGCATTTGTGGACACAGTGGTGCCTATGCTAACCTTCCTATGGTGTAGAAATATACCTAGTTGGATGAATCTTATTGAAGCTAGCTGGCCTAGTGGCTTACGCGACGGTCTGGGTTTTGAGACTCTGTGACCGCGGTTCGAACCCACCCGTGGTATGGTTTGTTTGCATCGTGTCATTACTTCGTGAGTCATATACGTCGGCGAAATCAGGAGACCTCCAAACACGTATTTCAGAACACCAGTACGCAGGCAGATCTGACGACTCAAGGAATGCCTGTGTTCAACACCGAAATTCACACAACCATTTAATCAACTACAGAAACGCAAGACTCATCGCCAGAGAAGACAACACTCAATACCGAAGAATCCTAGAATCATCACTTATCTGCATATCCAACAACTTCAACCAGAACAACGGCTTCTACAACATAGCTGAACCTGTTGCCAAGAAACTTCTTCATCGCTTTCCCACATAGAACTTAAGAATGGAACATTGCAGAAGGTCTACCCATATACTTAGCCAATATTTTTTTTAAAGCTACCCAAGCTTTTAGACTCCTTCACCCTACTTTGAAAATTGTCACATGCAGCATTCTCCACCTGATCCAGCATTCTCCACCTGACTATATCCTATAAATACTCATGTATCTTTTATCCAGGTAGATCTGTTTGTGACTCGATAAAGCCCACTGCGTGGGCGAAACGTTGTCAATAAAGGATCACATTATACTGCTTATGTGTTTATTTTTCCCTTATCAATGTTCCTATGATGACCTAGCTGCAAGCAAAACTGCACTAACCAATGTAGCACCCAGAATGACCCAAGAATACCAGCATTGAGACCTACAAATCGAATAAATTGACGATCAAAGGAAGACTGCCCCTCAAACCCAAAGCACCACCCCGCTGTCAAACAAACGCTTACTCTAAGCTTTGTATAAATACAGCTTCTTCTTGACACATCAACTTCTACTACTCCTGTGTTAAAATGAAGCACAACCTCAGAAGAAACAATTCCAAGATCAGCAAGAAAACACCAAGAAATCTACTAATCAATTTGTCTACCCAGGACACCAGTACACCCTCCACCCCCCTCATTACTGCCCAGGGCGACGCATCAACAACAAACATGGCTGCCTCCCCCTCAAACTCCTACTTCACCCGGTTCACTCCAAATAATCTCTTAGGTATGACGAACGCTCGAGATGCTCTCAAGTCATACATCACCAACTTAGTTACTGAAAATTTGGAAATTTGTCTTTGGACTGCCTCTGTGGAAATTTTTTGAGTCACTCAAGTTCCACAGGGTAAGTGAGCCGTTTGGAGCCTTAACCTACCATGGATCAACCCTTGGAGTTCATGAACCCACATACCCAACAAAAACATAGACATTCAAGTTGTCGAAGGTAACAATTGTGTACATTTTAATTGATAGATTTATTCTCCTAGGAACACCTAGGCAAGTTTGTACAGTTAGAAACTAATAGTAGGATTATTGAGGCAACGTTAGATATTAATAATGTAGTTCTAGCACCTTAATATAGGTAGATATAAGCCCCAAATAGACGAACCTTGGGATAGGTTAGCTAACGAGAACTGGCAGCCCACACTTGAACTCAATGATTTCTTCTCCACCATAGGTAAAAAGCTGGCAAGCAAAATCCCAAGTTCTAATACTCCACCTAACGACTATCTCACTGGCACCTATCCGAACACACTATTTCTAGCCCCAACCAACCCAATAGAAGTTTCACTTATAATCAACACATTAAAAAACAAAGCAGGTGACCTAAATAACTTACCACCTTATATATACAAAAAGCCTCTCAAGTTCTCTCACCAATTATTGCAACACTTTTAACAAATCCATTGAATCTTCTACCTTCCCATCAATACTCAAAATAGCGAGGGTCACCCCAATACATAAGGGAGGAGATCAAGCAGACCTGAATAACTACAGGCCGATATCTAACTTACCCCTTCTCTCCAAAATCTTTGAAAAATTAATTCATAGACAAATATATTCCTACCTCACCTCCAACAACGTACTCAACCACTGTCAATTTGGATTCAGGCCTAATAAAAATACAAATGATGCCATTATACACATGTTAGAAATAATTTAACCGCCCTTGAGAAAAGAAATCCCAGTGGTAATCTTCATTGATTTACGTAAAGCATTTGATACAGTTGACCATGATCTGTTACATTAAAATTATCGCACTATGGTATAAGAGGACACTCCTTAAACTACCTAAAATCATACCTTAGCAACAGAAACCAATATGTGTACACAAATGGAGCTAGCTCCACCGCGCAAACTATTACCGTAGGTGTCCCACAGGAAGTGTTCTTGGCCACTACTCTTTCTCATTTACATTAACGACCTACCAAATGCATCTCAACTACTCAAACCCATACTTTTTGCAGATGACACTACATACGTTATCTCTCCCCAAGCCCAGACACACTAGCCAACACTGCAAATACTGAATTGCAGAAAATATCTACCTGGATGATGACCAACAAACTTACTCTCAATATTGATAAAACCTATTTTATCCAGTTTGGGAACAGAGCTGCAAACGCACCACTTAACATAATGATAAACGGGTCCCCTATCGCAAAACTCACAGAGGGAAAATTCTTAGAATACATCTTGACAGTGGCCTCAAATTTCAGACACACATACAAAATCTCAAGAAAGTCTCAAAGACCGTGGGAATACTATCCAAGATACGGTACTATGTTCCACAACCAGCTCTCCTTACCCTATATCACTCACTCATTTACCCCTACCTCACCTATGGAATCTGCGCATGGGGCTCAACATCAATAACTCATCTCAGACCACTAATAACACAACAAAGGCAGCAGTTAGAATGATAACAAATTCCCACTCCAGGCAACATACTCCACCAATATTCAAAAACCTAAACTTACTCACCATACAAGACATCCATACTTTTACTGTGCCTATTACATACATAGAACACTCTATGCAGATATTAACCCACCACTCAAACTTCTCCTTACTAATTTAACAGGACACATGACCATAACACTAGACACAGATCACTCCTCGATGTTCCCCGTGTCCACCTAACACTATATAAACTCAATGCACATAAAAGGCACGAAAATTTGGAACTCATTACCTGTCATTGCCAAAAACCCTACCTGTACCCCAATTCAAAGCGATGCTAAAAAACCACCTTCTCACCCAAAGCTAATTGCTCCATATCAACCATTCCCAGCAAAGTAGAATAATCACTTAACGTAAAACCTGACTTTAAAGTCACTGTATTGTATGAATGAACGAATGAATGAATGAATGTAAAACCTGTTATGAATAATACTTACTTAGCTAATTATTCACAACACTTACATTATAATGACCACGTAAACTAACTGCAATGCAATTAATTGTTTTAAATTGTTATCTCACTCAATTAGTTGCATTGCTGCAATAAAATGCTACAATTAATTTATATGTTCAACTTATATTCAAACTTTAAAACTTAGATATGCAACTTTACTTATTTTATAAATTATCAACCATAACTTTTATTATTTTATTATTATTATTGCTTTAATTTGTTTAATCTGATTTAATTAATTTTATAATGAAGACAAAGTACAAAACTATGTTCAAATTTCATAGCTTAAATACTCACCTTTACTCATTGTATACTATCTACAATAATTCTTACAATTTAGTTTTAAGTTAATTTAAGTCTGCCAAAATGCCCTGCATACTAGGGGCTTTTGGCATGTACACCTCATGTAATCTCAATAACAAATGTAATTCTTTGTATTATGTCCAAATAAAAATTATTATTATTATTATTATTATTAAGCAGTGTGGGACTCACGACGCATGACCTGCATCCTTACCAGACAGGACTTCAAGGTGAACAAGTGCTGCGAACAGGGCAGCATCCCACGTGACTTCCATCGTCCTGGGGCCCCGGAGGAGAGATCTGAAGTACCGCGGATATCTCTTCATCCAGACCTATTGCAGTAAGACTAGACTTTCTTCTCTCAGTATCTGGCCAGTTTTCTGGGAAACGTTAGTGAGTTATCTGTGGGTCTTAAGCGGATGGACGCTTTTGTATTGAGTATATCCAGCATCGTCTCTTAAGTTCAAGTCTGGAAGCTAGTGTCTCTTACTGTTTAGATATTGCTTGGAGGATATACCCTAGGGGTAGGGATTCTGAGTTAATACAAGACACTAATACCACTCAATTTGCAGATTAAGAATCTTCCCTGCACATGGTGTTTGGAGGGTTTATAGCTCAGGAAGATCTAGGATCCACAATTCCACTCCATCAAGTAAGTTAAACCCTTTTAGTATCTATAAACAGTGTGGAATTAGTTTTACTGCAGTTAGCTATAAATTTGTCCCATAGCCCTTGTAAGTCTGAGAGAAGTGTCTCAGAGTGTCAGGGGTCAACAGTGCTTGCTAAGTGCAGCTTACAGAAGGCAGTCCCAAAACAAGTTTCTACATGGTCCTTCTACCCGAGATGTGGAATAGGGGATTAACAGTCATATTAGTCTTATTAAGCTGGGCCACAGTTAATGTACCAGTCATTATCAGAAGCTAGGTTAAGTTATCACACCTAGGCCCAAAGACTTACTCAGGCTGGTTAAGCTAACTAATCAGAAGTTTATTATTTACAGTAATCTACAGGCAGGCCAAGTAGGCTAGGGTTTAAAGGGTTTTGAGTTTTTTATTTACAGTGATTACAAGTAAGCCAGGTTAGGAAACTTGTATATATAATTACTTACAGTGTTGCAAGGTAGCCACAGGTAGGCTAGGCTTCTGCAATAATTACAACTGTTATAACAGCTAGGTCAGATTTAACCTAACTATCATTTACCTTGATTGCAAGCTAGATTTAGGCTAGTTGACACTAATTTCAACAGTTATAAAGTTAGGCTAGGAGTTACCTTCTCCAACTGACTATGCAACAATCTAGGCTCAGTTAAGCCAAGCTAATTACAACATTATTCATATACTGTTTATAAGTGAATTACTGAATTTATTTTGTGTTAACCAAGTGAATTATTTGCAAAGGTTACATGTATTTTTACTGTGTGAATTTTATTGTATTTGACTCATTTAAATTGTGATTTGCTAGCTTAAGTCCTGTAACTATTTACTATTGTGTACAGGGAGTTGCTAGGTTAAGCTTTCATAACAACAATATACATTTTAGTGTGGTTTGAGGGCTAACAGTGTACATTTAATTGAGTCAAGTCAATATAAGTAAAGAAAGTCATCAAGCTTGTTGAGGAGCTTTGGGAATCACTTATTCTCACCTAATACCGTATTGTGCTGTGGGGTGGGGCTAATTAAAGTACAAATTAGTGACACGCTCTTAACTGAACCACAACAATGACGGAGGAGAAGCAGGAAGTACCTGTCCCAGCTCTAATCCGGCTAAAGCGATCTTTGAACGCTCACAAGGGACGCATAAGCAAGGCATGTAGGAGTGCCGATATATCAGACTAACCGACGATGAGGACTGTCAAGATCTAGAAAAGTGCTTAGAGCTTTTAGAGGGAAAGCTAGGAGCCTTTGAGAAAGCCTATATCTACGTTATGAGGCTGAAGCCTATGCATCAGGTGAGTCTGAGGAAATTGTTGAAGCAGTTCAGGAGGAATACGACGAGCACGCGGCTGAATGTAAAGTGGAGATGAGACTGCAAAAAGTTAGCGAAAACATTGAAGGCTGGTACAGCAGAGGCAACAAATAATAGTACAGGGCACACACGCCACCATAGTCCTCCTAGAGTGTTACCCAGATTGCCTACATTGAATCTACCAATGTTCGACGGAACCTTGACAGAGTACAAGATAGATGACAGGGATGATTTGTCAGATGCCACCAAACTACAGTACTTACGTTCACAGCTCAAGGGTAAAGCCCTGGACTTGGTCCGGCATTACCAAAACACTGATATTAATTATCAACATGCCAAGGATCAACTAAAGAATGCGTATGGCAACACAGAGGAGATAATGATAGCTATATTTTATCGATTGTCCAATCTTGAGGCTTGTCGTCATGACCGTCAGAGCTTAGAGAAGTTCCGAATCGAAGTCATGAGCCTGACAAATAGTCTCAAAGATTTACATGATTAGGGTGGATCGGAATGGATGGTCAGTCAGACGATTCAGAGGAAACTAGCTAGCACTACAGTACATGAGTTACATTTGAAGTATAGGACTAACCGGTTCACAGTGCAACAGATCGTTGAGGGGTTTTCGATATCGTGATTCACCTGAGTATAGGTGAGAGAGAAGAGTCACCGCCATCATCACATAGACGAACAGTTAGTTACTCAGAAAACTCGGGAGATCAATTTAAAGCTCATAAAACTAACATTGGAGTGTACTGTGGCACAGAAGTGTCTAAGACAAGGACCTCTAAGCAGACCCTCAGAGACACTCGTACCAGAATATGCGTGTTCTGCGAAGGCGAACACACTAGCACGAGTTGCTCTCGGTATACGACACTGAGCAGTAGGCGGCAGAGACTAAAGGAGTTACAGCTACGCTTAAGGTGTTGTGGGGGACATGAGACAGAAGATTGTCAGTCACATCTTTCAGAGTGCTATAACTGCCGGAAAAGTAAGCACCATACTGCACTATGTCCCAATAATTTAAGGGAACCCCAGGCTAGTAGGGACGTTTCTCCAGTAGAGATAGAAAGCGAGTCCGAGCCTGAAGTGGTAGCCAGCGTGATTAGCGTGGACAAAGTCTCTAATCTGAGTGAGAAGCACAGAGTTGCTGCCCTACCTACAGTCATGGCAGGGGTTGTGAACGGGAACAGATCCGAAACAACCCGATTATTCTTTGACTCGGGGGCACAAGTGTCCATGATAACAGAGAAGTTGGTGGTTAAGTTAAAGTTGAAGGCCACCGACAAAGTTAATGCGACATTGGGAGGTGCTATAAGTCAGGGTCTTATGATGTTGTGGATGTCACTGTTAAATTGGGTGGACATCGCAGAAATATTACAGCTCTGGTAGTAAAGACGTTACCCGCGGCAATTACGACCATAGGTCTTGCTGCAGCAACCAAGCGATTGAAAGACCTTGGTGTAAAGCTGGCAGACCAGAACATTACCACTGACACAGTCAGAAATGTAGGTATACTGGTGGGAGCCAACTATCTAGATGACTTCCTGTCTACACGATGGACTGTTAAGGAAGGAATTGGTTTATACAGATCCCCAGTAGGATATATCATCGGTGGCAGAATTCCTAATGAATTCCCTGCAACGTCAGAGAGGGGAGAAGCTGACACTATGATAGCTGGGGGAGTAGTGATAATGAATATTAGTGTACACGATGAACCGCCATGTAAGCCAAACCAAGTAGGGAGTGACGAACACTTAGCCACCTTGGGGAGACGCTTTTATGTGGTACCTAAAGAGGGAGATAGATTGTCATTAAACCCAGAGAACCTCGTATCAGTGGGAAGAAGGGCTACCAGGGCATATGGGCCACTGGGTGGGAAAGTACAAAGCTGCTCAGACAAGGCTAGACGTGTGAAAGACAGTAAAGTTAAAGGGAAGGGTGTTAAGACCACCGGAACCCACAAGTTTACACCCCCAGCGGTCCACACGGCGGAAACTGGACAGTCGGAGTTAGACCAGAGTCTGCTCGTCGAGAGTGGTTGGACGGCACTCGTGTCCAAGGCCCGCCGTAAGGGCTTGCGGAACGTGAACTTGATGTAGACTTATTGTCTACCTTCGCCAGCGGGAGGATGTGGAAACTTTTTTTTAGTCACTAAAGTTCCACAGGGTAAGTGAGCCGTTAAGAGCCTTAAACATACCATGGATCGGCCCTCGGAGTTCATGACCCCACACACCCAACAAAACATACACATTTAAGCTGACGAAGGTAACAATTATGTACATTTTAATTGATAGATTTATTCACTTAGGAACACCTAGGCAAGTTGTACAGTTAGAAAACTAATATTAGGATTATTAAGGCAACGTTAGATATTAATAATATAGTTCTAGCACCTTAATATAGGTAGTTACAAGCCCAAGTAGACGAGTCTTGGGATAGGTTAGCTAACGAGAACTGGCAGCCCACACTTGAATCTAGGCAGTGTAGAGTTCACAATGCTTGACCTGCGTTCTTACCAGACAAGACATCATCCGGAGAACACGTGCTGTGAACAAGCAGCATCCCCCACGTGACCCAACATCTGTCCTGGGGCCCTGGAGGAGAGATCTCGAAGTACCGCGGATATCTCTCTCCATCCAGACCCATTACAGTAAGACTAGGCTTTCTTTCTCTCAGTATCTGGCCAGTTTTCTGGGGGAAACGTTAGTGAGTTATCTGTGGGTCTTAAGCGGATGGACGCCTTTGTATTGGTATGTACCAGCGTCGTCTCTTAAGTTCAAGTCTGAAGCTAGTGTTACTTACTGCATATATTGCTTAAGGGATATCCTTTGAAACCAGGGAACTCTGAGGTGCAGGCAGGACACTAATTACCACTTAATTTGCAGGTTAAGACTCTTCCCTTCACATGGTGGTTAGAGGGGGTTATAGCTTAGGACGATTTGGAAGTTTAGGAGACATTTCTACTCCATCAAGTAAGTTAAACCTTTTCATATTCATGCATGCAGGGAGGAATTCTTTCGGCTTCAGTTAGCTAGAAATTTGTCCCATAGCCACTTGTAAGTCTGAGAGAAGTGTCTCAGAGTGTCGGTGTCAACAGTGCTTGCTCTAAGTGCAGCTTACAAGAAGGCAGTCCCCAAACAAGTTTCTACACAATAAAAGTTACGTCAATTAGAAACTACAGTAAAGAAACACTGGTAAATATGCTACACAATTGTGACTGGTCAGTGATAACAAATTGCACGGACGTAAATGATGCCTGGGAAAAATTCAAAACAATGTTCACTGCCATCCTTGATAATATTGCACCAGTTAAAGAGGTTAGGATTAAATGAAGAACTGAACCCTGGATGACTACTGAGATATTAGGTAATATGAAATTCAGAGACCAGTTGATAAAAAGATTTAAGGCAAACAGGCAGGATATTGCAGCACTAAATGAATTTCAAAGGGTGAGGAACAGAGTGCAGAGGCTTATAAAAAGGCGCAAAGGCAAGACACTATTGCTAAAAAATCGAAGAGTACAAGAATAACCCTAGAAAGCTCTGCAACAACTCAAACAGTTGGGGTATAGCTATAAACCCGTAGATAGATCTAACATAGTTCTAAATGTCGATAACGAGGTATGCCACGAAACAACTAAAGTGGCAAATTGTTTTAATTCATACTACACAACTGTCGCATCAACACTAGTAAGTAAGCTACCAGCTACATCAAATACCTTTAACACAGACTCTGATAAATTTAAAACATACTATACCAATAAAGGAGTAACTCCAAACAGTTGTCAACTAGTAAGTGTATCTCATGACTTCGTGCAAAAAGAACTAAGCAGGTTAATTCTAATTAAGAGCACCGGCCCAGATAACATCCCGTCTAAATTCCTAAAAGATGGTGCATCTGAACTGGCAATCCCCATCACCCCTAATACAGTACCAGAGGGGTTCAAGGAGGCCAGAGTTACTCCTATCTTCAAGAAAAATAGTAGGTCTCATGTCAGCAACTATAGGCCTGTTAGTATACTCAGTGTAATAATTAAAAGTCTAGAGAGGGCGGTGTACTGTCAAGTAGTTAAATATCTTAGTGACAACAACATTCTTCATAGTTACCAATCAGGCTTTAGGAGATCTTACTCAACCGACACCTCCCTAATTAATCTGATGGATTACATGAGAACTGAAATGTCTATAGGGAACCTCATAGGAATGGTAACTTTAGACTTGCAAAAGGCCTTCGATACTGTCAACCACAATATATTATGTAAGAAACTTCAAGCTATCGGCATAGGTTCCACAGACTGGTTTAAGTCCTATCTTAGCAACAGGAAACAAATTGTCAAAATCAACAAAACTGAATCAGAACCACTGCCGATAGCATGTGGAGTTCCCCAAGGTAGTATTCTGGGGCATTTATTATTCCTGTGTTATGTAAATGATATGCCCATCAGTGTCAAGTACAAACTCCTACTGTATGCGGATGACAGTGCTCTGTTACTGTCAGGTAAAGACCCACAAGATATAGCTAATGTATTACACTGGAACTGAAGTCCTTCAGCAAATGGTTAGTAGACAGCAAACTATCGTTACATCTAGGGAAAACAGAAGCCATACTCTTTGGCACGAAATATAAACTGAGCAGGGTAAATAATTTTAATATCCGGTGTAATGAGGAATCCATCACTTCAGTTTCCTCAGTAAAATATCTGGGAATTCCCTTGACCCATGCATGTCAGGAGAATTGATAGGGAACAGTGTAGTAAAGAAAGCGAATGCCAGACTGAAGTTCTACAGACAAGCACAGTGTCTACCTACTGAGGCTCGCAGGACCCTATGTCTAGCACTTATACAATGTCATATGGACTACGCTTGCTCTTCATGGTACTCTGCTTTGACAAAAACTGAAAGATAAGCTGCAAATCACCCAGAACAAAATGGTAAGATTCATCCTGGACCTGGGCCCAAGAGAGCATGTAGGCCAGGATGAATTACAACAATTGGATATGCTGAATATTGAAGACAGAGTAAAACAACTTAAATTAAATCAAGTTTATAAAATTGCTCACAAACAGTGTCCAGAATATCTTGCTGCCAATTTTGTCAAGCTGGGAACCAAAGCAGTCATAGTACTAGGGGGAGAGAGCACAACTTTGTAGTTCCCACAGTCAGTGGCCAGGCTTCAAACACCTTTTATTGTACAGCAATAAAGGAATGGAACAGACTGCCTGCACATGTAAAAGCCAGTCATAGCATGAGCCAGTTCAAGAAGAGAACCAAAAGGTACCTAATGAATGTAGCGACAGAAAGGGAGGAGAATGAATTTTTATTTTTTTAGCTAACACACATGTATATATAAATAACTCTTTTTACCTTATTCCTAGTATACATATATCCTTTATAATATAATAGCATATATATCCTACAATGTAAAATATTAAGGTATAAAAAAGACCCCAATGGAAATAAGTCACTCTGACTTTTTTGGGTTACCCTAGGTTTTCTACACATATGCTGCTATGTATGATAATGTATGTAAATGTATTTGTGTATACCTGAATAAACTTACTTACTTACTTAGTCATTCTAATTGCATAATTGACTATTTGTCATCATATGACTGTGGGTGGGGTTTATCCAAAGACTTCCAGCCAATCAGGAGTTAGTTTATTATCTTTATTATGCACCCCATACCCATCCTGTGGGCGGTAGTCAAAAGATTACAGAGGTACATAATGGGTCCAGGGACTGGACCTCAAAGTTTGATAGCTGAGCAAGTTACAAAGGTAATGAACTCAGATGGTCACAATCATGACAAGTTACAAAGGTATTTGCAGATTACAAAGGTATATATAGGGTCCAGAGACTGAGCCCCAAAGTTTTGATAGCTGAACAAGGTACAATGGTAATGAATTCACTAGTTACAAGGTAATGAATCATGTAAGCAAATTTACTTACGTCTGTACATGGTTGCAATCATGAACACATTATAAATCAATGATCAATCTATTAGTCTACACCCAGCAACAACTGTAATGAGTTATTGGTGCAAATTTTAATTGTTGGGTCACACACGCACACATATACATATATACACACACACACACATACACACATACAAACACATACATGTATATACATACACACATACACATAAATATATACATACACACACACACACATACACACACACACACACACACACACGTGGCAATGCTTTATTTACAGGGAGCAAAGTCAGGGTATTTTTCCAGAATGGTCTGTAATATGCCACTGTGGATAAAATACTTTGACATATCTTGAACATTTTGAGTGAGTTGTCTCTGAATTCATTAATTTTATCGCACTCCAGTACATAATGACGCAGGGTGTGACAATAATCCAACTGGCAAAGTTTACATTTTGTTAGGTCTACATCTGGTGGTGGTGATTTAACCTGCCAAAGATACTTGTAACCCAGCCGGAGGCGGGAGGTAGTGACATCCAAGAGTCTGCTTATTTTGTTGGATGCACCATAGACATGTGGCTGCTCCTGCATGATAGAATGATGATAGATGGACTGACTGGTGTCAATCTCCCTGAGTCTTAAGTCAATAAAATTCAGTTGAAGTTCTTTCGTATTATTGTTCTCAAACTGCTAACTGACAAGCCAAGATTGTAATCTATCCCTCTTGAAAGCATAAAACTTAGCCAATTTATCAGTTCTATCATGCATCTGAAGACCAATGTGAGATGGAATTCACAGCATGTGCACTCTGACTCTACTATCCAGAATCCTACCATACCTGTGCCTGGCTTCTGACACGAGCATGTTACAAGTTATACTTGGTGAGTTGAGAGCATTTATGGATGACAGAGAATCAGTTACAATTAGAGAGTTAACCCTAGATACATGGACGCATTTGAGTGCAAGGAGTATGGCAAATAGTTCTGTCTGAATGGTAGAGGCCCAGGTATTGATGCGTGCTCCAATTTCTTTAAGAGAGCCATCACTCTGAATGACAAGAGCAGCACTACCAGCTGCACCAGTGGATTGGTGAACAGAACCATCAACGTAAATAATTTGTGAGAGAGTGTGCTGTTTGGCTAAATTATCAATACAGCTTAAGGCATCATGTTTGGCTTCAAGGCGAAGCTTTGGTTGTGATTTAAGAAGTAGTTTGGGGGGAAATGGAGGGATGGTAGTTTGGAATGGGGTAATATTCCATGGAGCGGAGAAGTGCCGCTGTTGCCATACTTGCCACAGATCATGTATCTGATTCATGCGGAGGTCGGTTCCAGTTTTTTCGATCCATCTAGAGGGATGTTCACCAGTGCTGAGGAAAGTTTGGAGGGCTTCTGTGCATGGGTTTGAATGGGCTTGCCTGAGCATATTAACCCCAATTAGGATATTTCTTTCAGTAACACGATCTCTGATGCTTGGAATATCAAGTTCTTTCTGCATATTTAAAATTTTGGCAGTACGAGGGCATCCTAAAATGATCCTCATTGCTTCGTTCTGCAGTTTTTCCAGCCCTCCAAGCTTCCAGTCAGACACAAGAGCAAGTAGTGGGGCAGCATAATCAACTAATGATCTAATATAAGCAAGATACATCATTTTTACAATTTTAACATTAGCACCATACCTGGGGTGAAACCCTGCCACAACTCTAAGTGCTCTCAACCTTTCTTTGTATTGACGACAAAGTCTCGTTACAACAGGTCCAAGTAGTGGGACCTCAAAGCCTAGATACCTGTATCTGTTTACATATTCTAGAAGAGACCCATCATGCAACTGGATCTGGCAAACTGTGCCTCTCTGTCGAGGAGGACGCCTATTGAGTATCTTTGTTTTATCAGTAGAGATTATCAACCCCAGGTCCTGACACGAGGCTAGTACATGGTTAAGGAAGTTTTGGGTGTTGGAGAATCCGGTGGTGTGAATCATTATATCATCAGCAAAACTGATCATATAATGATGGGGCTGGCTAGGCATAGCATTAAGTAAGGCATTAATTAGAATATTGAATAGAGTGGGACTGAGCACACCTCCCTGTGGGGTTCCGAATTCAAAGTCTTTAGTTATACTTCTATACCCACTGTGATACCTCATCACGCACCATGACCCATTGTTGCCTCCCTGTGAGGTATTCCCTGATCCATTCCAGTGCCCTTCCTGTTATACATGTTTGTTCTTCCAACTTCTTTACTAATCTCATGTGAGGAACTGTACTCCCTAGTTGTACTCACCTAGTTGTGGTTGCAGGGGTCGAGACATAGCTCCTGGCCCCGCCTCTTCACTGGCCGCTACTGGGTCACTTTCCCTGCGCCATGAGCTTTATCATACCTCTTCTTAAAGCTGTGTATGGAACCTGCCTCCACTACATCACTTCCCAAGCTATTCCACTTCCCGACTACTCTGTGACTGAAGAAATATTTCCTAACATCCCTGTGATTCATCTGAGTCTTCAACTTCCAACTGTGCCCCCTTGTTGCTGTGTCCCATCTCTGGAACATTCTGTCTCTGTCAACCTTGTCAATTCCTCTCAGTATTTTATATGTCGTTATCATGTCCCCCCTATCTCTCCTGTCCTCCAGTGTCGTCAGGTCGATTTCCCTTAACCTCTCCTCGTAGGACATACCCCTTAGCTCCGGGACTAGTCTTGTTGCAAATCTTTGCACTTTATCTAGCTTCTTTACGTGCTTGGATAAATGTGGGTTCCAAACTGGTGCTGCATACTCCAGTATGGGCCTAACGTACACAGTGTACAGGGTCCTGAACGATTCTTTATTAAGATGTCGGAATGCTGTTCTTAGGTTTGCTAGGCGCCCGTATGCTGCAGCAGTTATCTGATTAATGTGTGCCTCAGGAGATGTGCTCGGTATTATACTCACCCCAAGATCTTTTTCCTTGAGTGAGGTTTGCAGTCTTTGGCCACCTAGACTATACTCTGTCTGCGGTCTTCTTTGCCCTTCCCTGATCTTCATGACTTTACATTTGGCAGGGTTAAATTCAAGGGGCCAGTTACTGGACCAGGCTTGTAGCCTGTCCAAGTCTCTTTGTAGTCCTGCCTGATCCTCGACTGATTTAATTCTTCTCATTAACTTCACATCATCTGCAAACAGGGACACTTCTGAGTCTATCCCTTCCGTTATGTAATTCACATATACCAAAAACAGTACCGGTCCCAGGACTGACCCTTGTGGAACCCCACTCGTCACAGGTGCCCACTCTGACACCTCGTCACGTACCATGACTCGTTGTTGCCTCCCTGTCAGATATTCTCTGATCCATTGCAGTGCCTTTCCTGTTACGTGTGCCTGATCCTCTAGCTTTGCATTAACCTCTTGTGAGGAACTGTGTCGAATGCCTTCTTGCAGTCCAAGAAAATGCAGTCTATCCACCCCTCTCTCTCGTGTCTTACTTATGTTACCTTGTTGTAAGGGATTGGGAGCAGTAGGAGGATTGAATACTGTTTGTTTGGTTCAGTCATTTATAATTGTTTTGTTATTGTTGTTGTTGTTATGGAGCGGCTTTGGAGAGTACATTTTTATGGTTAATCAGCTTTTCAATAACCTACAACCACTACAGTGGCGACGAGGATGGGATCATCAGAGCCAAGGATAGTGGGCCAATGTGGCCTGAAGTAGTAGGGATATTGCCAGCCGAGGACATTGCAGCAGAACGGTGATACAGCAGCAACAAGTGGCAGCATGTCAGCACAAGGAAGGTTGGAACCTTTCGACCCACGTAAGATTTCTTTGGAGCTCTGGCTAAGCTTGTTGGAAGCCAATTTCGCTCACTTAGGAATTAAAGAGCAAGATAACAAGATGAATTTCTTGCTAGTGTCCCTGGGATCAGAAACTTACAGTGTTTTAGGTAATGTGTGTGCACCAGATTTACCACACACGAAGCGTTACGACGACTTGGTCGTGGCACTGAAAAGTTATTATGCAGTGAAACCAGCCTACCACCGCAGTTTGTTGGCTTTTCAGCAGAGGAAGAAACGACAGGGTGAGTCCTTGCATGAATTATATACAGATTTAAAAGCATTGGCTGTGAACTGTACCTTTGGGGGACAATTTGACCCCAGAGTGAGGGACCAGTTGTTTATGGCGGTGATGGATGAAGTATATTTTCCTCACCTAGTTGCAGAAAATTTGGATTTGCAAAGTGTGCAGTCTGCAAAACTATTTGACAAACTTTTGAACTTGGAACAGGCATTTGTTACAGATCAGAAATCTGCTCCTGCGGTACAAGTGATTAATGCTGTGAAATGTAAACATTGTGGGTTCCAGCACAGTAGTAGTACTTGTAGGTTTAAAGACTTTTCTGTAATAAGTTCATAAGAAAGGCCACTTGAAAGAGTGTGTAGTGAGAAATTTTCAAAAGTGTCTCCTAAGGCTGTATCAAAATCAGTATTGAAAAAACAGGACAGCAAGGACACAGCAGTCACCGAGATATCCTAGAACAAAGTCAATTAAGGTGCTGGATGGCGGTGATAGTTCGGCAGATGAGGAAGTGATGAGCTTATATGCCTTAGAGGATAGTGTGTTTTCCATGAAGGCAGAGAAATATGGGTTTATCATTAAACATAAACAGGTACCCTTTGAGATTGACAGTGGGGCGTCCATCTCGACTTTATACAAAGACTGGGTAGAGGCAGTAAAGGGGCTCATTGAACCATGTTCTAGGAGGGTAACTGCATATGATAATGGGAAAATAAACCTTCTGGGACAGGTGGTTTTGCCGGTAAGATATAATAAATTAGAGGTGTCACAAGTGTTTTATGTAGTGAAATCCAATAATAGTAACTTGTGTGGGAAAGACCTCATGAAAAAGGTAGGGATTTACCTTGCTGGATTGGATGAATCTACCTAAATTAACAAACTAGACAGTGCTGAAGAAATGTTAGATAATTTTAGGGTAGATTCTAGTAAACCTATCTCCAGCATCGTGGCACAAATTCATGTGAAAAGTGATGCTGCCCTAAGTTTGTGAAAGCAAGGCCAGTACCATTTTTCACAAAGAGATGATTGAGGAAGAATTAGAAAAACTAGTGCAGAAAGGCATTATTGAGCCTATATCGCATAGTGAATGGTCTGTACCTATTGTGCCAGTACTGAAGGCTGACTGTAAGTCTATGAGAATTTGTGGGGATTTTAAATATGTAAATGAGCAAATTCATTGTGAAAGATATCCTTTACCCAAGATTGAGGAATTATTGTCTGTAGTAGGTAAAGGTAAAATATTTACAAAATTAGATTTAAAGGATGCTTATTTACAGATACCTGTAGATGAGAGGAGCCAACAACTGTTAGTAATTAATACCCACAGGGCCTTTTAAATATAAGAGATTACCCTTTGGAATTTCCCCATCTCCTGGTATTTTCCAGAAATTTATTTTCCAATTGTTTGTTAAACTGGATGGGGTAGCATCCTATTTAGATGATATCATAATATGTGGTGCTACAGAAGCTGAGCATGACGTTAGACTCCGGCAGGTGTTGAGTATTTTACAGAAGCATAATGTAGTACTAAATAAGAATAAGTCAGTGTTGAAAACCAGATCTATTGAATATCTGGGGTATGAAATTTCAGGGAAGGTATTAAACCTTCTTCTCGGAAGGTGGAGGCTCTTGTGAATTTACCTTCACCTACGTCTGTAGGGGAAGTTCAGTCCTTTGTGGGGCTGGTGACATATTATTGTAAGTTTATTAAGAACTTTTCTTTAATTTTGGCACCACTGTATGATTTGTTAAAAAGGGGCTACATTTGAGTGGTCTACAGTGGAAGAGGAAGCTGTTCAAAGGATTAAAAAACAATTAGTGTGTTCAGCTTTGTTGACTAATTTTACGGGAGAACATCCATTAATAATTGAGGTTGATGCTTCTTCTGTGGGTTTGGATGTGTGTTAATCCAGGTAGTAAATGGCCAGGAAAAACCTGTGTATTTTGCTAGTAAGAAACTTTCTCCAGCAGAACAGAATTATTCTCAACTTGATAAAGAAGGTCTAGCTTTGGTGTATGCTGTTAAGAAATTCAGATATTTTTGCTTGGGAGAAAGTTTGTTGCTCGCACAGATCATAAACCATTGCTAGGTTGTTTGGAAAAGGAAAACATATTCCAGTAAATGCAAATGCCAGAATTCAGCGTTGGGCTCTGTTATTAGCTCAGTATGATTATGAGTTGTCATTCAAGGCTGGCAAGGAAAATGTTATTGCAGATGCATTTAGTAGATTACCTATTGAAGATCACAGCTTAGAGTCAGGTACACCTTCAGAATATATAAGATTAGTCGAGTCCATCGATTTCCAACATTTATCATTTGACAAAATCAAAGAGGAAACTGGGATAGATGCTGTATTATCCTAAGTAGTAAATAATGTTAAATATGGTTGGGGTAAAAATAATGTATTTTTATCTGACTATAATTCAGTCAAATCAGATCTGACTGTTCATGATGATGTATTATTGTATAGGAACAGAGTGGTAGTGCCAGTAAAGTTGAGATGTAAGGTATTGGAGCATCTGCATATAGGTCATAATGGTATCAATGCTATGAAAGCAGAAGCTAGGCAGTGGGTCTGGTGGCCAAAGATGGACCAAGATATTGCAGAAGTGACAAAGAGTTGTCCCATTTGTTTTCAGAATGTTAAGCCAATTTCATCTCCTGTCCTATCTTGGCCCAGCACTGGGAAACCATGGTCTAGAGTGCATATAGACTATGCAGGTCCAGTTGAGGGCAAATATTTTTTGGTAATTGTGGATTCTTTTTCAAAATTCTTAGATGTGCAAGTCACTAGTTCTATGACATCCACAGTGACTACTGAGTTACTGAGAAATCCTTTTGTAATTTTGGGTTACCAGACATAGTTGTGTCAGATAATGCTGCTTACTTTGTATCCCAAGAACTGGAAGCTTTTTAGTAAGAATAGTATTGAACATATTACTCCAGCCCCATACCACCCATCATCAAATGGTCTGGCAGAGAGAGCGTACGGACATTGAAGGAAGGGTTACACAAGTTTACAAAAGGATCTCTCAATACCAGATTATGTAGGTTCTTATATACCCATAGGAAAACTGTTCATTCCTCCACTAATAAGACACCAGCAGAAATGATGTTTCATAGGACTTTCAAAGTCCCTGTATCGGCTGTCAAATGTCATGTTAAGGAGGACACTTCATTGTCTAACATGCCTGCTGGTGACTTTCAAGGAGTGGTGAAGCATTTTAAGGTTGATGATGCTGTGTATGCAAGGAATTTTGGGAAAGGTGACCCTTGGGTAGAAGGAAAAATTGTGGAGGTATTAGGGGTTAGGAATTACAAAGTGTTAATTAGAGGGTTTGGTAACATGATATGGAAAAGGCATATAGATCAGCTCATGCCAAGGTTTAGGAGTGGAGAGCAACCACTGATTCCAACAGTACCAGAAGCAGTAAGGAGTGGTTTAGAGGAACTGGCCACAACATATAATAATGGTAATAAACTTAAAGAGCAGGTTAGCATACAGGAAGAACCTCCTGGGAGGTTTGCTAAGGGAACCAGCCGGGTGAGAGAAGAGGAGGCACCTCAGGACAGCGCAAACCCTCCAATTCTCCGGCGTTCCAGCAGAGTTGTCAAACCTCCAGATAGGTTGGATTTATAAGTTGGATGATATAATGTAATTTAGGAAAGGAGGAATGTAAGGGATTGGGAGCAGTAGGAGGATTGAATACTGTTTGTTTGGTTCAGTCATTTATAATTGTTTTGTTATTGTTGTTGTTGTTATGGAGCGGCTTTGGAGAGTACATTGTTATGGTTACTCAGCTTTTCAATAACCTACAACCACTACACTTGTCATAAAACTCCAGTAGGTTTGTGACACAGGATTTTCCTTCCCTGAAACCGTGCTGGTTGTCGTTTATAAGCCTGTGTCTTTCTAGGTGCTCCACCACTCTCCTCCTGATGATCTTCTCCATGACTTTGCATACTATACACGTCAGTGACACAGATCTGTAATTTAATGCCTCATGTCTGTCTCCTTTCTTAAAAATTGGGACTACATTTGCCATCTTCCACACATCAGGTAGTTGCCCAGTTTCAATGGATGTGTTGAAGATTTTTGTTAGTGGCACACACAACATCTCTGCTCCCTCTCTAAGGACCCACGGAGAAATGTTGTCAGGTCCCACCGCTTTTGAGGTATCGAGTTTACATAGCAGCTTCTTCACTTCCTCCTTGGTTGTGTGTATTTCATCCAGCACTTGTTGGTATACCTCCCTATTCTGAATTCCTGGGGTGGGTCCTTCCTGTCTCCTCTGTAAAGACTTCTTTAAATCTCATGTTGAGCTCCTCACATACCTCTTGGTCGTTTCTTGTGAACTCCCCACCTTCCTTCCTCAGCCTGATTACCTGGTCCTTGACTGTTGTTTTCCTCCTGATGTGGCTATACAACAGCTTCGGGTCAGACTTGACTTTTGATGCTATATCATTTTCGCATTGTCACTGAGCCTCCCTTCTTACCTGTGCATATTCGTTTCTTGTTCTTCTGCTAATCTCTTTATTTTCCTGGGTTCTTTGTCTTCTGTACTTTTTCCATTCTCTAGGGCACTTAGTTTTTGCCTCCCTACACCTTTGGGTGAACCAAGGACTCGTTCTGGTCTTCCCATTACTTCTGTTTCCCTTGGGGACAAACCTCTCTTTTGCCTCTTTGCATTTGGTTGTCACACATTCCATCATTTCTTTTACTGGTTTTCCTGCCAATTCTCTCTCCCACTGAACATCTTGTAGGAAGTTCCTCATGCTTGTGTAGACCCCCCTTTTGTAGTTTCGTTTCTCCCTTTCTATTCCTGCTCCCCTCTCCACTTGTAGCTCAAATATATAATCAAAACACAGAACGAAATGATCACTGGCTCCAAGGGGCCTTTCATACATGATATCCTCGATGTCCGAACTACTTAAAGTGAATACTAGGTCCAGTCTTGCTGGATCATCCTCACCTCTCTCTCTGGTAGTGTCTCTAACATGTTGATGCATGAGGTTTTCCAGTACCACATCCATAATCTTGGCTCTCCATGATTCAGGACCCCCATGGGGCTCCAGGTTTCCCCCATCAATCTCTTTGTGATTGAAATCACCCATAACTAGCAAGTTTGCTCTCCCTGTGTGGGCTCTTCTGGCCACCTCGGCTAGTGTGTCTACCATTGCTCTGTTGCTCTCGTCGTATTCTTCTCTTGGCCTCCTGCAGTTCTGTGGCAGGTTGTACATTACAGCAATTACCACCTTATGGCCCTCAGACTGGATTGTTCCTACTATGTAGTCCCTTTTGCCCATTCCATCCATTCCTTCCACTTCCTCAAATCCCCACCGGTTCTTAATGAGCAGTGCAACTCCTCCTTCCCCTCTGCTCCCTCTATCTTTCCTGAGGATTTGATATCCGGGTGGAAAGATTGCATCTGTTATCATCCTGGTGAGTTTCGTTTCTGTGAGTGCTATTATGTCTGGGGATGTCTCCTTTATTCTTTCATGCCACTCACATTTAAAAAAAATAAGGTGCTAATTCTGGTGCTAAAGTGTTTTACTCTCGTTGTTTACTATTATATTCCCTAATTTCTTTATTTTTAAAAGAATTATCTAACTGCCACAGTTCTTATATTAATTTTTATTATAATAATTAAGGTGCTAACTCAGGTACTAAATTACTTTACTTTCATTGTTTGCTATTATTTTCCCTAGCTCCTTTATTCCTAGCTTTAGAATAACTACCATAGTTTAATAAATTGCATTTGTATAAATTAACTAAGGTACAAATTCACGTGCCAAGAACTCTGTCAAGTATCCTATATCTCTGTAAACAATTGTTAAAAATTGTAATAATCCAATAGTTCCTAGGAATTTAATCTAGTACCATATTATTAAGTTTAGTATTATCCATTGTTCTCAGGTCTAGTTATAGAATCACATCAAATCTTATGATTACAGGAATTGATCCTGATATCAACCTATTATTAAATGACTTACATGATTCCAACAGCAACTGCAACTATTACACAGCAGATCAAGCAAAGACATTACTCAGAGCCAACAATAACATAACTATCTTCCTGGAGTCTACCTGGAGAGAATTCCAGGGGTCAACGCCCCCGCGGCCCGGTCCGTGACCAGGCCTCCTGTTGGACCAGAGCCTGATCAACCAGGCTGTTACTGCTGGCCGCACGCAGTCCAACGTACGAACCACAGCCCGGCTGGTCAGGTACCGACTTTAGGTGCCTGTCCAGTGCCTGCTTGAAGACAGCCAGGGGTTTGTTGGTAATCCCCCTGATGTATGCTGGGAGGCAGTTGAACAATCTTGGGCCCCTGACACTTATTGTGTTGTCCCTCAACGTGCTAGTGGCACCCCTGCTCTTCATTGGCGGATGTTACATCGCCTGCCGAGTCTTTTGCTTTCGTAGGGAGTGATTTTTGTGTGCAAGTTTCGTACTAAGCCCTCGAGAATTTTCCATGTGTATATAATAATGTATCTCTCCCGCCAGCGTTCTAGAGAGTACAGGTTTAGGAACTTCAAGCGTTCCCAGTAGTTGAGGTGGTTTATCGCACTTATGCGTGCGGTGAAGGTTCTCTGCATATTTTCAAGGTCAGCAATTTCACCCGCCTTGAAAGGTGCCGTTAGTGTGCAGCAATATTCTAGCCTAGATAGAACAAGCGATCTGTAAAGTGTCAACATGGGCTTGGCATCCCTGGTTTTGAAGGTTCTCATTATCCATCCTGTCATTTTTTAAGCAGATGCAATTGCTACTTTGTTATAGTCCTTGAAGGTGAGATCCTCTGACATGATCACTCCCATGTCTTTGACATTAGTTTTTCGCTCTATTGTGTGGTTTGAATTAGTTTTGTACTCCGAAGAGATTTTAATTTCTTCACGTTTTCCGTATCTGAGTAATTGAAATTTCTCATTGTTATGGTTACTCAACTTCTGTGGCACCACATATTATGATATCATCTAAATAGGATGCTACCCCATCCAGTTTAACAAACAATTGGGAAATAAATTTCTGGAAAATACCAGGAGATGAGGAAATTTCAAAGGGTAATCTCTTATATTTAAAAAGGCCCCTGTGGGTATTAATTACTAATAGTTGTTGGCTCCTCTCATCTACAGGTATCTGTAAATAAGCATCCTTTAAATCTAATTTTGTAAATATTTTACCTTTACCTACTACAGACAATAATTCCTCAATCCTGGGTAAAGGATATTTTTCACAATGAATTTGCTCATTTACATATTTAAAATCCCCACAAATTCTCATAGATATACAGTCAGCCTTCAGTACTGGCACAATAGGTACAGACCATTCACTATGCGATATAGGCTCAATAATGCCTTTCTGCACTAGTTTTTCTAATTCTTCCTCAATCATCTCTTTGTGAAAAAATGGTACTGGCCTTGCTTTCACAAACTTAGGGACAGCATCACTTTTCACATGAATTTGTGCCACGATGCTGGAGATAGGTTTAGTAGAATCTACCCTAAAATTATCTAACATTTCTTCAGCACTGTCTAGTTTGTTAATTTTGGTAGATTCATCCAATCCAGCAAGGTAAATCCCTACCTTTTTCATGAGGTCTTTCCCACACAAGTTACTATTATTGGATTTCACTACATAAAACACTTGTGACACCTCTAATTTATTATATCTTACCGGCAAAACCACCTGTCCCAGAAGGTTTATTTTCCCATTATCATATGCAGTTACCCTCCTAGAACATGGTTCAATGACCCCCTTTACTGCCTCTACCCAGTCTTTGGATAAAGTCGAGATGGACGCCCCACTGTCAATCTCAAAGGGTACCTGTTTATTGTTAATGATAAACCCATATTTCTCTGCCTTCATGGAAAACACACTATCCTCTAAGGCATATAAGCTCATCACTTCCTCATCTGCCGAACTATCACCGCCATCCAGCACCTTAATTGACTTTGTTCTAGGATATCTCGGTGACTGCTGTGTCCTTGCTGTCCTGTTTTTTCAATACTCGATTTTGATACAGCCTTAGGAGACACTTTTGAAAATTTCTCACTACACACTCTTCTCAAGTGGCCTTTCTTATGACACTTATTACAGAAAAAGTCTTTAAACCTACAAGTACTACTACTGTACTGGAACCCACAATGTTTACATTTCACAGCATTAATCACTTGTACCGCAGGAGCAGATTTCTGATCTGTAACAAATGCCTGTTCCAAGTTCAAAAGTTTGTCAAATAGTTTTGCAGACTGCACACTTTGCAAATCCAAATTTTCTGCAACTAGGTGAGGAAAATATACTTCATCCACCACCGCCATAAACAACTGGTCCCTCACTCTGGGGTCAAATTGTCCCCCAAAGGTACAGTTCACAGCCAACGCTTTTAAATCTGTATATAATTCATGCAAGGACTCACCCTGTCGTTTCTTCCTCTGCTGAAAAGCCAACAAACTGCGGTGGTAGGCTGGTTTCACTGCATAATAACTTTTCAGTGCCACGACCAAGTCGTCGTAACGCTTCGTGTGTGGTAAATCTGGTGCACACACATTACCTAAAACACTGTAAGTTTCTGATCCCAGGGACACTAGCAAGAAATTCCTCTTGTTATCTTGCTCTTTAATTCCTAAGTGAGCGAAATTGGCTTCCAACAAGCTTAGCCAGAGCTCCAAAGAAATCTTACGTGGGTCGAAAGGTTCCAACCTTCCTTGTGATGCCATGCTGCCACTTGTTGCTGCTGTATCACCGTTCTGCTGCAATGTCCTCGGCTTGCAATATCCCTACTACTTCAGGCCACATTGGCCCACTATCCTTGGCTCTGATGATCCCATCCTCGTCGCCACTGTAGTGGTTGTAGGTTATTGAAAAGCTGAATAACCATAACAATGTACTCTCCAAGGCCGCTCCATAACAACAACAACAATAACAAAACAATTATAAATGACTGAACCAAACAAACAGTATTCAATCCTCCTACTGCTCCCAACCCCTTACACTCATCATTGAACTTCATATTGTTTTCTGCAGCCCATTTAAAGATTTGGTTTATGTCTGCTTGGAGTCTAGCCGTGTCTTCAACGGTGGACACTGTCATACAGATTCGGGTGTCATCTGCAAAGGAAGACACAGCACTGTGGCTTATATCCCTGTCAATATCTGATATGAGGATGAGTAATAGGATGGGAGCAAGTACTGTGCTTTGTGGAACAGAGCTTTTCATAGTAGCTGCCTCAGACTTTACTCTGTTGACTACTACTCTTTGTGTTCTACATGTTAGGAAATTATAGATCCATCTACCAACTTTTCCTGTTATTCCTTTATCACGCATTTTGTGTGCTATTACACCATGGTCACACTTGTCAAAGGCTTTTGCAAAATCTGTGTATATAACATCTGCATTCTGTTTATCTTCTAGAGCATCCAGGACCTTGTCGTAGTGGTCCAGTAGTTGGGACAGACAGGAGCGGCCTGCTCTAAACCCATGTTAGATCATTGTCATCACACTCACTGAGACCTGGCTAAAGCCTGATACTACAGATGTCTATCCCACCCCAGGTTACACAGCCATTCCCAACTGTAGGACAGATCAGCGAGGGGGTGGAATAGCTATATATTACTCAGATCAACTTGAATGTATCAATAACTCTTGCATAAGGGATGAGCATGGAGAATATATTATAGCTAAATTTAAGTGAAAAGACCTGCAAAAAAACCTCACAGTGATAAACATCTACAGATTACCTCAGTCAAACATTCACCACTTTAGTGAAAAACTAGGAAACCTGATAACTGATGCACACATGAACAAAGACCATTTGCTCCTCACAGAGGACTTCAATATAAATCTCCTACACGACCAGGACTCACAAGTAACAGAATTCACAAACACTATGAAAAACTGCTTGTTACTACCAACAGTTGAAGGCTCCATTGTTAGCAATAGTAACGAAGACAGACATGAGACAGGAACACACCCACCAATGGGGAACACAGTCACTAAAAACCAGGGCAAACGGAAACCAGGCCTATGTGAATATTATGCACTTGGTATCTGCAGGCATGGAAAATCTGGGAAATCAAATGGGACATGTAATTATGATCACCCCAGAAAATGCCGTTCCCATATGAAAACAGGCAAATGCAACCTCCCGTCCTGTAAGTTTTTCCACCCTGAAATGTGCCACACATCAATTCAGGAAAGACAGTGTTATAACTTATATTGCCAGGCATACCACCTAAAGGGTACGAGGCGACACAGAACATCCAGACCATGGCAAAATCAGGGTAGCCACAGCCACTCCGGAGAGAGAGGTTTTTAGTGCCAGGAAGGAAAAAAGCTGGCAGGAAATGACAGAAATTGTACACCAACTGCAATCATTTCTGGAGTGGAATCACAGTCAGTGGCCTCCACTCCATTACAACAGATATTAGAGCCAGGAAAAAAGACCCCCATACCACCAATACCACCAATCCAACTACATTCATCTTTGCTAATATACAAGGTCTAAAGCCAGCAACAAACAACAAGGTACCTTACATTAGTGGACTGCTTACAGAGTCAAATGCCATGTTTGCGGCTTTCACAGAGACCCACATAAGAGATCACTTGGACAATGAAATATGGATCCCGGGCTACAACCTATACAGGTGTGACAGAGTGAATAGGCAAAAAGGGGGTTGGCCTGTATATCACAGAGTCACTTATATGTTCAGAACTACTAAATGCCTCAAATGATGTAGTTGAAGTACTAGCAATAAAGGTCGAGAATCAAAACCTGGTCATCGTGGTTGTCTACAAGCCCCGGATGCAACGTCCCAACAATTCCAGGAACAGCTTCTGAAAATTGACCACTGTCTGGAAAATCTTCCAGCTCCTGCCCCCAACATCTTGCTACTGGGGGATTTCAACCTCAGGCACCTAAAATGGAGGAACATTGCAAACAATGTGGTAGCAGAGATAACACCAGGAGGCAGCTCAGATGAAAATTCACACATGCATGAACTTTTAAATCTCTGCACCAAGTTCTCCTTAAACCAGCAAATAGTAGAGCCCACAAGATTAGAGAATACGCTGGACCTCATCTTCACCAACAATGATGATCTGATACGAAATGTCATCATATCAAAAACAATATACTCAGATCACAACATAATAGAGGTCCAGACATGCATGCGGGGAGCTCCAGATCAACAAAATGTGATCAGCCGTGAGGAAGCTTTCTCCAAATTCAACTTCAATAACAAAAACCTAAGGTGGGACCAAGTAAACCAAGTCCTAAATGATATAAACTGGGAAGATTGCCTAAGCATCACGGATCCCAACCTATGTCTTGAACAAATTAACTCTGTGGTACTTGAGGTTTGCTCAAGGCAAATTCCCTTAAGGAAAGGAGGAGAAGATGCAAACTAGAAAGAGAGGCGCTCCCTATACAGGCGAAGGCACAGAATAACGGAGCGGCTACAGGAGGCCAATATCTCTGAAATACGTAGGAGACACTAGTCAGAGAAATAGCAAACATCGAATTAAAACTAAAGGAATCTTATAGGAATCAAGAGACACGGGAAGAACTAAGAGCCATAAATGAAATTGAAAGAAACCCTAAGTATTTCTTTTCCTATGCAAAATCAAAGTCGAGAACAACAACCAGTATTGGGCCCCTACTTAAACCGGATGGGTCCTACACAGATGACAGCAAGGAAATGAGTGAGTTACTTAAATCCCAGTATGACTCAGTCTTTAGCGAGCCACTAACCAGACTGAAAATCGAAAACCTAAATGATTTTTCATGAGAGTGCCACAGAACTTGACAGACGCATGCCTTTCTGACATCATCACTACGCCAAATGACTTTGAAAAGGCAATAAATGACATGCCCATGCACTCCGCTCCAGGCCCAGACTCATGGAACTCCGTGTTCATCAAGAACTGCAAGAAGCCCCTATCACATGCTTTTAACATCCTATGGAGAGGGAGCATGGACACTGGGATCGTCCGCAGCTACTAAAAACAACAGACATAGCCCCGCTCCACAAAGGGGCAGTAAAGCAATAGCAAAGAACTACAGACCAATTGCGCTAACGTCCCATATCATAAAAATCTTTGAAAGGGTTCTAAGAAGCAAGATCGCCACCCATCTTGATACCCATCAATTGCACAACCCAGGACAGCATGGGTTTAGAGCAGGCCGCTCCTGTCTGTCCCAACTACTGGACCACTACGACAAGGTCCTGGATGCTCTAGAAGATAAACAGAATGCAGATGTTATATACACAGATTTTGCAAAAGCCTTTGACAAGTGTGACCATGGTGTAATAGCACACAAAATGCGTGATAAAGGAATAACAGGAAAAGTTGGTAGATGGATTTATAATTTCCTAACACATAGAACACAAAGAGTAGTAGTCAACAGAGTAAAGTCTGAGGCAGCTACTGTGAAAAGCTCTGTTCCACAAGGCACAGTACTTGCTCCCATCCTATTCCTCATCCTCATATCAGACATTGACAGGGATATAAGCCACAGTGCTGTGTCTTCCTTTGCAGATGACACCCGAATCTGTATGACAGTGTCCACCGTTGAAGACACTGCAAGACTCCAAGCAGACATAAACCAAATCTTTAAATGGGCTGCAGAAAACAATATGAAGTTCAATGATGAGAAATTTCAATTACTCAGATACGGAAAACGTGAAGAAATTAAAATCTCATCGGAGTACAAAACTAATTCCAACCACACAATAGAGCGAAAAACTAATGTCAAAGACCTGGGAGTGTTCATGTCAGAGGATCTCACCTTCAAGGACCATAACAATGTAGCAATTGCATCTGCTCGAAAAATGACAGGATGGATAATGAGAACCTTCAAAACCAGGGATGCCAAGCCCATGTTGACACTGTACAGATCGCTTGTTCTATCTAGGCTGGAATATTGCTGCACACTAACTGCACCTTTCAAGGCGGGTGAAATTGCTGACCTTGAAAATGTGCAGAGAACCTTCACGGCATGCATAAGTGCGATAAACCACCTCAACTACTGGGAACGCTTGAAGTTCCTAAACCTGTACTCTCTAGAACGCAGGCGGGAGAGATACATTATTATATACACATGGAAAATTCTCGAGGGCTTAGTACCAAACTTGCACACAAAAATCACTCCCTACGAAAGCAAAAGACTCGGCAGGCGATGTAACATTCCCCAATGAAGAGCAGGGGTGCCACTAGCACGTTGAGGGACAACACAATAAGTGTGAGGGCCCAAGATTGTTCAACTGCCTCCCAGCATACATCAGGGGATTACCAACAAGCCCCTGGCTGTCTTCAAGCAGGCACTGGACAGGCACCTCAAGTCGGTACCTGATCAGCCGGGCTGTGGTTCGTACGTTGGACTGCGTGCGGCCAGCAGTAACAGCCTGGTTGATCAGGCTCTGGTCCAACAAGAGGCCTGGTCACGGACCGGGCCGCGGGGGCGTTGACCCCTGGAATTCTCTCCAGGTAGACTCCAGGTAGACAATATCAAAACCTACAAGAATCTCTGAGACTAGTACCTCATTACTAGACCACATCTGGACTAACACTATAGCCCCTCTAAAATCAAGCATAATCACAGACAACACCACAGACCACTACCCGACCTTTCTCATAACCAACCTTGGTAAATTGCCTAAAGATATTACAAAAGTTACCTTCAGACTGCATAACGAGTCAGCTGTAAATAACTTTATAACAGCTATGATTAACATTGACTGGCATAATGAGTTAGAAACATATTCAGATACTAATGAATGCATCAAGAATTTCCTTAAAAAAAAACCACCACCTATATAACAAACATTGCCCTAAAAAACTAAACAGATCACAGCTAAGAGACTTAACAATCCCTGGCTAACACCCAGATTTAGATTTTTTTTTTTTAGATTTTGCCACCGAAGTGGCTAGTTTATTGTGCACCCCATATCCATCCTGTGGACGGTAGAGCAAGAGCATATGGTTACACAAAAGGCCTAGGCACTAGGCCCCAAAGGGGTTAACAATTGTACATTTGGGTTTATATCTACATTTCAATTATCTGTTACAAGCAAATTTAGGAAATTTGCTTAGTACAATTGGTATCTTATTTCATGAATAAGATATCTTGACATGTCACATAGGTTATTATACTGTCTATCTCTATATTCCTCAATAAGTGCACAATTAAGCACATAGTGTTCAAGACAGTGACCATATGCCTGATCACATAATTTGCATTTAGTTTGATCATCATCTGTGTCTCCCAAACAGTCAGAAGTACCTGTAGCCAAGCCTAAGCCTGGCCACTACAACATCAGTCAGTCTGTTCACATTGCAAGTTGCTCCACAAACATGCCCATCTGTGCTCGCATTATCATGAGCACAGATAAGCACGTTCATGGAAATTAATTTGGATTTATATCTACAGTTCACTTATCTGTTAACACCCAGCAACCTTAAATCCATTAACATAAAACACTAATATGAAAAACAATACAGAAGGGGTCTAATAACCAGAGAACAATCCAAACGCTACTCATCAATCCTTACCAGCCTGATAAGAAGGTCAAAAAAATTGTATTATGAGAACAGACTCCAGAACATAAAAGGTGATATGAAAAGACCTTTAAGACCCTATCTGCAATTCTAGGAAATAAAAAGATATCGAAAAACAACACCACCAAATTATCAAAAACAGATGAACCCCTACTCTCACCTACTGAGACAGCAAACAGACTTAATGTTTTCTTCTCCACCATAGGAAAGAATCTAGGTAGTTAGTGTAATATCTTTATTATGTACCACTATTGTGATAAAAACACAGGCCTTATTCCTAGGCTTTATTGAACACAAAATCCATGGTACATGTCTGCAA